>JAKSZP010018500.1:0-191746 GCA_022478985.1 Massospora cicadina
GTTATTTCCTTAGTTTTATGTATATTCAGTAATGTCCATCCCCTAGTCAGCTTACCTTGGTTAAATTAAAATAATTTTCCATTATAACTGATATAGTTTAATTTATCTTAATTAAAGTAGTTGGTGATTAGTTTTCTTAATTCAATTACTTTTAGATATAAAATGAGACTGATGGTATACCAAAAGTAACATATTGTGATATGTGACTATATCATTCATATTATCAAAATATTAATTTATGAAGTTTTTAAAATTGATCTAATTGACTTAATTCATACTAATTTCCTAGTGAGTAGAAGGCCATCACTATATTAAATATAAAATTAGGCCCAATTAAAATCAATTATCTTAAGGTGGTTATCCTGGCATAAAAATTTCTGCTTCCATTCTAGTGCAGTTTTGTTTAACACATGTATAAAACCTGTACTGGCTATAAAAAAATCTCACTGTGATATCTGTCCCAAGTCAACCTACCTTGATTACTTTTTAAAATTAACTCTTTATTAACTAGATAATCTATTTAATTAAACTAAATATAAAAACTAAGCACCAATATCATGCCCAGAATCAATGGACCAACTAAAGCAACTGATTAAATTTAATCATAGATCTGAGTATTTAATTGGTTTTTTAAAGATAAGCTGACCACATAAATAACTAAAAGCTTAAAAAGCAAAAATAAAAATAAAAAACCATTAATAATGAGCTAAAAAACTCAAATTGAGCGTTTAGAAACAAAAAAAACTAAAATCACAACTAACTAGATGAGAAAGCAAAGAGCCAAATATCTGAATATAGCAGAAGGGGAGTGGGAATTGGGGGTCTCAGCCTCAGTGGCATCTTCCTTATCCCAAATCAAAGTCTGGGCCAAGTTGGAGAAATGGCCTAGTTGCTTTAGAAGTATGCAGTTCAAGAGTTCCAATGAGTGAGTGATCATAAAATCTGCCTATGGCAAAAGCACTTCTGATATTATGAAAAGGCTGCTTCAGATTAAATGTGGACATTGAAGAGCTTAGTATCAGTAACAATATTGGTGCAGCTTTCTTGATTTGAATTTTACACTACAACTGCAAGGTTCTGGATGGCGTTATTACCAGCTTTTTAATAAGTAAGAATGTCACACTTTCCTGTAGGATGATGGTAAAGGGGATAATGGGAGGTGGGATACCCCATCAAGCATTACCATTGACTTTGTAAGAGCTTTGTGGAGGGAATGAAAGTTGAGTGTGAAAGCCATGTTAGTAAGATGGTGGTCATTTTATATGGAGTGGCATTTTTATGGAGGCATAGAAATGAAGGAGAAATGATCTCTCTAATCAAATTCATAAAATGTGTAAGATAAAGATCAAATGGTTCTGGAATAGATAAATTTAGAAACCTTAGCTAATAAGCCAAGGATTTTGGTTGAATTGTATTAAGTCATCAACATATATTAAGGCTAAGCTGGCAAATGAAGGAAGCTTTGTTTAAAAGTGGCTCAAGATACTTTCTTATAGGCTTGGATAGTTGCAGTTCTGGGTTGAGGAGGGGTCTGATTGGATGGCACAAGAACTTCTAAAGCAGCAGGCTTTGGGGGAGGGGGTAGAAGCATACCCCAGACAGAAAATGTTTAAGGGTTGGTAAAGTATTAGGCTAGCGGAGGTGTGCTCAGATCTGGGAGAAGCTGCCAGAAAGGGGCACTTATGCTCCAAGTAATCAACTCAAAAAAGATGGAAGGATAGTCTGTTCACCCTTAACTTAGGCCAAGAATGGGTGGTTAGGGGTAGGGTGGATAACGGAGAAAAGGGGAATCAACAGAGAGATTTTATTAAAATAAGTCATATTGTAAAAAATTCTCAAGGCACTGTTAGATGAGTGGCCTGTTAGGGAACACATGTTGAGGGATGTGGTCAGAGCCATGATTTCCAAACTTACCATCAGCTCCAGTAGAGCACATTGGTGGGAAGGTTGGTGGGCAAACCAGATAACTGACCACCATAGTGATTTCTGCTAGTAGCTAGGTGAAAGTGGAGGGGAGTGGGGCTTCCCAGGAATACCAGATGCACAGTTGCCACAGTAGTGGCATCATTGTAAGGAGAGTGTCTATAACTCTCCTGTTCCCAGTGTGGCAGTGCATGGTGCACAAGGCCAACGCCAGAGAACTATCCATTAGTGCTAAAGTAATTAGAGCTCAGCAGAGGGTGTTGGAGCAATAATTACTTAGGCATAGAAGTGTGATTTTTCCAATAAAAAACCCACCAAAAGCAACGCGGTGCACATAGCAAAAGGGGCTAAGTGTCCCAGGTTGGAGGGAACCTGGGCAAACAAATGGTGCACAAAGTGATAGATGCAAGGTATTTTCTATGGTGAGGTTAATGGAGCGTGAGACCTCCTCAAAGAGTTTACACACAGGATTGTTCTGAATATCATAAAATTTAAAATAAATGTAAATGGGAAAAGGTTTATTTGGGAAGTTGACAACAAGGAATGTTGGTCAGGGAAAACATATTTAAGCTTGGATGGGGAAATATGGGATGTGCTGCAGTGGACCCAAGCACCAACCCACCAATAGGGCAACACTTCCATCCAAATTAGTTAAATAGGCTGAAACTGACTTCAATTAAGTGATCAATTGAAGTTGGATTCAATATGAACGCGTTGTTTTGTAAGTGAAACAGGTTTTTAAACCCTGTTCCTTGACAAACCGAATGAAACCATCCACATTAATTTTGTAAACCATCCATTTTAATGACTGGGCTATTGTGAGAGGCTGGGCATTTGGCACACCACTAGTCCCAACCTGGGCATATTTTTCCTAAACCCAGCGTTGGTCTAGGGTGTGCCTCAGGTCAGGGAGGGCCTGTAGCTTCACCCTCTGGGCCTCCTGGCGCCCAGCCTTATCTTTGGGGTTGGTCCCCACTATTATGCCATGTGCACACAACATTACCCTCTCCTCCCAATGGGGCTCAACCCCTTCTCCAGGGGCTTGTGCAAGGGAAAAGTTCTTGTGGGCAGGGGACAACTTCATGTTGGCAATGGTCAGTTTAGGTTGGGATCCAGCAGCCTGGGGGAAACGCTTGTGGAAGGCGTCAATCAGACCTTGGGCATGTACACAGTTGCATGCTGGAACCCAACTGTTTTTTGCAGCGTCAAAGCCCTTCCATAATACCAGGTACTCAGCCTTCTTTTAATGCGGCGGAAGGCAACTATTTTTTACACCTCCCACTCTGGTGCCCCATCATGAGATAGGCCTCAGGAGTCTCTGGTGGGGGGCCCTCAAACAACTTCAGTTTGCTTTCATGAAACACAGAAAATCTGGAATGAAGGGGGAAGATCTAGCTGGTATAAGGCATGGCCCACCTTTATAACCACGCGGTAGGGGCCAATTCTCTATGGGCCCAGCTTCTTACATGGCTACTTGATAGGGATGTTACAAGCATCAAGCATCATGAGATCCCCTTCCTTATACACAGGACCCACTTGGCGCTTCCCATCAGCATTCTCCTTATACACCTGCAATGCTGCCTTTGAGCTTGTAAAACCCCCTGGTGGACCTTCTTGATTGTCTTGGCAAAGTCCACCACCGCTTCAGCCTTAGACCCATAGCTGGGCTCCATGTTAAAGGTGAGGTTAAAGCCATGGCTGGCGAAAAATGGGGAACAACTGAATGAGAAATGCAGCGTGTTGTTGTAACTAAACTGGGCCATGGGAAGGTGAGAAGCCCAATCTGAATGATCTGCAGCGGTGTAACACCGCAGAAACTGTTCCAGGCACTGTTTTACTCGTTCAGTCTGCCCATCTGATTGAGGGGATAGGCAGTTGAACGGCAAGGGCAAATTTAAAAAGAGTCTTACACAACTCTTCCCAAAAGACAGAGGTGAATTGGGGTCCCCAGTCACTAATAATCTCTTGGGGAACCCCATGGAGCGCAAACTCATGCATGACAAAGAGCCTGGCCATCTCAGCCATGGTTATTGTAGTTCTGCATGGAATGAAGTAGTGTGCTTCATCAAACAGTCCATCACTACCATGATGGCATCATAACCATCATAGACAGGTAGTTCCACAATGAATTCCACCGAGAGGGAAGTCCAGGGCCCTTCAGCTTTCTTGACTGATACCAACAACCCTGCTAAAGGTTGATGATTTAGCTTCATTTGGTTGCTAATAAAACACTCCTTACAATACCTCCCCACCTGAGCAGGCAAGCCCTTCCAATTGTATGTGCAGCGTATCAACTCTAACATCTTTGCTTTCCCAGTAAGTCTAATGATGAGTCCATCATGATGGTCCCAAATGATTTTCTGGCGAAGTGGGCCAGCAGGAACACATAGGCCCCCTGAGACCACACCATCTCATCCTTCACGTGGTAGCCCCTGGAGAGATCCTCTTGATTTAACTCACACTTAGCAAGTAACACAGTATATTTGGCTGCTAGTGGCTGGGAAAGGACTACCTTCCTGAACATATTATATTACTCTGCGTTTTTCAGAGGTGCAAGCGCTGGCCCGTTGGCCAGGGGAGAGGGTCGTTGAGGAAGAAGTTTACTTGGAGGAATCATCACCTGTGTGTTTTGAACTTCCACCTCCTTGGGATTTGGCACCAAAGCAGGGTTGCAGCTCAAAGCATCTGCTAAACCATTATCCTTACCCTTGGTGAACTCATATGTGAATGCAAATTGGGCAAGGGTCTCATGTCAACGGGTCTGCCATGGGGTTAAGACATGAGGAGCATGGTAGTACAGCAAGACATGGTGGTCTGTATGTACCAGGAAAGGTTGGGATGAGCCATGCAAGTGGTGACGCCAATAAGTCAGCTCCTCCACCACTGCCAATAACTACTTATCATAAAAGGCGTAATTCAGGTCTCTGGCAAAGACATTTTCCTAGAAAAATATTCACTGGATGCTCTATCCCATCTTTGCCTACTTGTAACAAGGCAGCCGCTATGGCGAAGTTGGAGGCATCATTAGACACAATGAACTCTTTTGAAGGGTTGGCATGGCAAAGAACAGTCTTGGACAACAGGGTGCACTTCACTGCTTGGAAAGCATCCTCCAAAATGGGGGACCACTGAAGCACCTTGGCACCGCTAGCCTTGTGGGGAGCTGCCACCTCAGATAGATTGGGAGTGAACTTCTTGAGGAACGTACACCTCTCAAAAAGCTCCTCAATTCCTTGACCAAGGTGGGGGTAGGCCACTCACAAATAGCCTTCTCCTTGTTTGAAGTTATCATGTGTCCCTGGTCAAACATGACGTTGCCCAGAAAAGTGACCTGGGACTTGAAGAATTCACACTTGCTTATCTTCAGCGTAAGGCTGGCTGCCTTTAACCGGTCCACCACCTGCTGAAGGTGAACTGCATGGGACTCCTGATCAGGGGAAAACAACAGGATGTCATCCATGTAGGCAACCCTGCATACCCCCAGCAAGTTCCTCAAAGCCACATCAATAAATCATTGAAAGATAACAGGGGCATTCTTAAGCCCAATGGGCATAACCCAAAGTTAGAATGTCTTTTTTTGGTGCAGAAGGTGGTTAACCACTCCTGGTCCTTCTTTATCCAGATCTGATTAAATTCATTGAGCCAATCTAACTTGGAGAAAACTTTCACCTTCTCCACATAGCGCGCTATCTGTAAATCCAAAGGGATGGGATGGAGGTCTGGTACAGTAACGTTGTTAAGGTTACCATAGTCTATGCATGGGCGTAAGGTACCATCAGACTTCTCCACAAAGAGAAGGGGGAGCATACAGGGGAGATACGCTGAAAAATCGCATCTTTGACCAACTGTTCCTTCACCCACACATCCAATGCTTCTTCCTCTCAGACATTCAATGGGTAAATGGGGAAGATATATGCACCAGATCCACCATGAGCTTGAAGTCCCAATCGAACTTAGAGTGCTCAGGGAGTGCGTTGGTGGATGCTGCATCAAAAGAGGATTACAAACCCTCCAAACAGGAAGGTAAGGAAAATTCCATGAAGGAGGAGGTCTTCAGAAAAGGAGCAAGATAAGGAGTGAAAACTTTGGGCCAATGGGGTAATGGGCCCAGGCATTATCCTCCAAAAAGGGAACAATCAACTGGTGACCTTTTACTAAAGACAAGGATAGTGTGCTCTCTTTAAAATTAGTCCTGACGTCAAACTTTCTCCACCACTCAACCCCCAAAATAATGGGAAACAAGAGGTGCTTGATAGCTTGAAAATAGTCAGACAGAAGATAGGCGCCCACCTGGTAGTCCACCAACCCTATCACGTTCAGCGTAGGGATACCTTGAGAAGCCCCACCTCTAACCATACCAACTGATGAGTAACTCAACTCAAGGTAGTCGGCAAGGTTTTAGTCAATAAAATTATTTGAGGCACCGGTATCTACTAAAATAGTTGTGCTGAACTTCCCAAAAGAGGATGTAAGGGTAGCAGACAAGAGGAAGTATCCAGAGGGATTTATTCAAAGCAGAAAATGCTCCCACCTCACCTAAATGTTCTTCTGGCTTGAGCAAACCATAAGGGTAGGTTTGAGAATTATAGAAGGGGGAGAAATAAGTTGGCCACTCTTACTACTGAGGCCACATACCCCTCCATGCCTTCTGCAGGTGCATAAACATTTTCATATATAGGTGCAGCTCTTTTTCAACCTCCTGAGTGCTGCGAATCATGGAAGAGGTCAAACGGAGATTTTCTGGTGTGATTCCAAACACAGGAATAGGTTCCAAATCTGTGCCATAAGAGGGCCAAAATAGTTCAGAGGTATATATCAGGGTTTATTTATAAAATGCATTACTTAAATGCGATTGACCCTGTTCCTTTACCCTCAATGAAATTCCAACGTTATCCAAGGCCAACACCCCCGAGCCCATCTGCACTGATTACGCCAGCATTATATGAACATGCTGTCAAAGGAAAACTCGTTTTTTGAATGAAAAATCAATTATTTTGGTGGAAAGTTGGGGAATCATGACTATCAGACCTCAAAGGTCCAAATCCACCAGGCATAAACATGAAGGGCGGATACTTTCCAGTTGGAGACAACCATAATAACGCTGAGTTGTTCCAACCTTTGGGAAAAGAGGAAACAGCGGTGCGGCTAATGACAGCTGGAGCCCACAGCTGATGGCCACTGTTTCCACTTCAGAAAAGTTCCACATGGAAAAAGTTTGTGCACATAAGAAAAAGGGTTGGTCGACTTCTGTAAGGAGACTGTGTATAACTCTCCTGTTCTGTCATGTACCCATGACATCATAGTGGGGGTCAACCCCAAGGACAAGGCTGGGCGCTTGGAGGCCCAAAAGGTTAAGCTACAGGGCCTCCCAGACCTGAAGCACACCCTATATCAGCGCTGGGTAAGGGCAAAATATGCCCATGTTGGTCCTAGTGGGGTGCCAAGTGCCCAGCCCCTGACAGTAGCTCAAGCGTTAAAATGAACTATCTACCATATTAAGGCGGATGGTTCAGTTTGCTTAGTTTTAGAACAAGGGTTCAAAACCCATTCCAGCTATGAGATAACGCGCTTGGGTCAAATTAACTTCAGTTGATAACTCGAGTGAAGTTGATTTTAGCCTATTTTACTAACTCAGATGGCAGTATCGCCCTATTGGTGAGTCGCTGCTTGGGCCCACTGCAGCATAACCCCAATTAACCCCCTGAGTTTAAATACAATTTTCCTGACCAGCATTCCTTGTTGGTCAACTTCCTGCAATAAACTTTTTCTCCATATACTGTTTACTTTTGCTTTTATTACAATCTTGTGTGAAAACCTCTTCAAGGAGGTCTCATGCTCCGTTAACCTTGCCATCCTAAACTCAATCCATTTGTCACATCGTGCACCATTAGTCTGCCCAGGTACCCTCCAACCTGGGTCATTTACCCATTCACTCACTGTGCACCACGATATTTTTGGCTGGTTCATTCTAGCATTTCTTTGCTTAAATTATTATTGCTCCAGCACCCTTTGCTGGGCAATAATTAACTTTATTCTAATGACTAGTTCCCTGGCAATGGTCTTGTGCACCCAGCACTGCCCCGCTGGGAACTGGAGAGTTATAGACACTCTCCTAACATTAGTTGACCAACCTCATTTTCTTATATATACAAACTTTTTCTGCATGGAACTTTTCTGAAGTGGAAACAGTGGCCGTCAGCTGTGGGCTCTGGCTGTCATTAGCCGCACCACTGTTTCCTCATTTTCCCAAAGGTTGGAGCAACTTGGCGTTATTTTGGTTGCCTCCAACTGGAAAGTATCCACCCTTCATGTTCATACCTGGTGGAGTTGGACACTTCGATGTCTGAAAGTTGTGATTCCCCAACTTTCCACCAAAATTACTAAATTTCATTCTGAGAAACGAATTTTACATCACCAGCGCATTCAGAAAATTCTGGCAGAATCAGCGCAGATGGGCCTGGTGGTGTTGGCCTTGGATAACATTGGGCATTCCATCACAGTTTCAGGGATAGGGTCATTTGCGTCTAAAACTGCATTTTATAATGAAACCCTGGGCTATTATCTCTGAACCTTTTATTTGGTCATATGGCTTGGATGAGGACTCTATTTATGTGTATCAAATTACCCCTGAGAACCCACAGTTGATATCTACCATGATCCAGGGCACTCAGGAGGTGGAGAAGGAACTTCATTTCAGATATAATCAAGTATATGCACCTGCAGAAGGCATGGTGGGGTATGTGGCCTCAGTATTAAGTTGCCAAATATCCCGCCCCCTTTTTTGATTACCAAACCCATTCTGTGTGCAGGCTTGAGCTAGATGATGAGAACTTTAGTGAAGTGTTGTCATTATCTTCCATAAATAAAGACCATTTCAGGTATTTTCTATTGACTGCCCCCCTCTCCTCGCCTTAGGGAAACTTACCACTACTATTTTGGTGGATACTGGTGCTACTGGAAACTATATGGACAGTACTTAGCCGACTACCTTTGGCTGAGTTACTTTCCAGGTGATGTGGTTAGAGGAGGGGCATCCCAAGGTATTCACACTCTGAAGATCATTGGAACAGTGGATTATCAGGTTAGCAAGTACCACTTGTCTGATCACTTCAGTGCGATCAAAAACCTCCTGTTCCCTATCATTTTGGGTGTGGAATGGTGGCAGAAGTTTGATGTAAGAACTAGCCTGAAGGAGAATACCTTGTCTCTCACCATGAAGAATGGTCGCACATTTGTTGTGCCTTTGTCCAAAGAAAACGCCCCAGGCGACTTGCCCCACTGGCCCCACCATATCCCTTATATCCTTGCCTCAATGCAGAAGCCCTCAGTGGAAATCCCTATACCTTCTTGCTTGGAGGGTTTGGAATCCTCTTCTGATGCAGCATCTGCCAATGCACTCCCTGAGCACTCTGAGTTTGATTGTAATTTCAAGCTCATGGTGGATCTAGTGCATATCTCTTCTCCTATTTACCCTTTAACTGTCCAGGAGGAAGAGGCGTTGGATGTGTGGGTGAAAGAACAGTTAGCCAAGGGTGCGATTTTTCAGCGTACCTCCCCTGTATGCTCCCTCTTACTATTCGTGGAGAAGTCTGATGGTACCTTACGCCCATGCATAGACTATGGTAACCTTAAAACGTTACTGTACCAGATTTCCATCCCATCCCTTTGGATTCACAGATTGCACGTTATGTGGAGAAGGCGAAGGTCTTTTCCAAGTTAGATTGCCTCAACGCGTTCAATCAGATTTGGATTAAAAAGGACAAGAGTGGTTTACCACATTCTGTACCCAAAAAAGGGGTCTTCCAATTTTGGGTCATGCCCTTTGGGCTTAAGAATACTCTTGCTATCTTCCAACGCCACATTGATGCAGCGTTGGAGGACCTGTTAGGGGTATGCGCGGTCTCTTACATGGATGATATCCTGGTGTTTTCCCCTGATCAGGAGTCCCATGCAGTTCACTTTCAGCAGGTGGTGGAGCGGTTAAAGGCAGCCAGCCTTACATTGAAAATTTCTAAGTGCGAGTTCTTTAAGTCCCAGGTCACACTTCTGGGCAACTTTGTGTTCGACCAAGTACACATGATAACTCCAGACAAGGAGAAGGCGATTCATGAGTGGCCTACCCCACCTCGGTTAAAGAATCAAGGAGCTTTTTGGGGACGTGCACATTCCTCAAGAAGTTCACCCCCAATCTTTCTGAGGTGGCAGCTCTCCTATACAAGGCTAGCGGTGCCAAGATGCTTCAGTGGTCCCCCACTTTGGAGGATGCTTTTTAAGCAGTGAAGTGCACCCTGCTGTCCATGACTGTTCTTTGCCATGTCGACCCTTTCAATGAGTTTATTGTGTCAACTGATGCCTCCAACTTTGCCATAGCGTCCGCCTTGTTACAAGTAGGTGAAGATGGGATAGAGCATCCAGTGAGATATTTTTCTAGGAAGATGTCTTTGCCAGAGTTTTATTTACGCCGTTTATGACAATGAGTTACTAGCAGTGGTGGAAGCGCTGACTTATTGGTGTCACCACTTGAATGGCTCTACCCAACCATTCTGCATATGTACAGACCACCATGCCTTGCTGTACTACTGCGCGCCTCATGTCCTAACTCTATGGCAGACCCGTTGGTATGAGACCCTTTCCCAATCCGCATTCACATAGTAGTTCACCAAGGGCAAGGATAATGGTTTGGCAGATGCTTTAAGCCGCAACCCTGCTTTAGCCCCTGACCCCAAGGAGGTAGAGGTACACAACACCCAGGTTATGATCCCTCCAAGTAAAATTATGTCATTGCTTTCCTTTCCTCTGGCTAACAGGCCAGCGCTTGCACCTCTGGATAACGCGGAGGAATATGGTATGTTCAGAAAGGTCGTCCTCTCTCTGCCTCTGTCAGACAAATATGCTATGATCCTTGCTAAGAGCGCAGCAAATCAAGAGGATCTGTCCAGGGGCTATCATGTAAAGGATGAGATGGTGTGGTTCCAGGGACGCCTTTGATTACCTGCTGGACCACTGCGCCTGGAAATCACTTGGGACCATCATGATGGAATCACCATTGGTCATCCAGGGAAAGCAAAGACCTTAGAGTTGATATGTTACACATACAACTGGAGGGGCTTTTCAGCTCAGGTGGGCCGTTATTGCAAGGAGTGCCTGGTATGCAACCAGATGAAACCTAATTGTCAACCTTCAGCAGGGTTGTTGGTTCCAGTCCAAAAGGCTGATGGGCCCTGGACTTCCATCTCAGTTGACTTCATTGTGGAGTTACTAGTCTCAGATGGTTATGATGCCATCATGGTAGTGGTGGACTGGTTCACAAAGTTTGCCCACTTTATTCATTGCAGAATTACCATAACCGCAGCCTGAGATGGCTAGGCTTTTCGTTATCTATGTGTTTGCGCTGCATGAGGTCCCCCAAGAAATTATCAGCAACTGGAGCCCTCAATTTACCTCCAATTTTTGGGAAAAATTGTTGTGTAAGATTTTTTAAATTTTCCCTTGCCGTTCAACTGCCTATCACCCCCAATCAGATGGGCAGACTGAATGAGTTAACCAGTGCTTGGAACAGTTTCTGCGGTATTACACCGCTTCAGATCATTCAAATTGGGCTTCTCACCTTCCCATGGCCCAGTTTAGTTACAACAATACCTTGCACTCTTCAATTGGCTGTTCCCCATTTTTCGACAGCCATGGTTTTAACCCCACCTTTAACATGAGCCCAGTTGTGGGTCAAAGTTTGAAGCAGTGGTGGACTTTGCCAAGACCATCAAGAAGGTTCACCAGAGGGTTTCCACAAGCTTAGAGGCGGCTATGCAGGTATATAAGGAGAATGCTGATGGAAAGCGCTGAGTGGATCCCGCATACAGGGAGGGGATTTTGTGATGCTTAATGCTCGTAATATCTCAATCAAGCAGCCATGTAAGAAGCTGGACCAAAGAGGATTGGGCCCAACCGCGTTGTTAGAAAGGTGGGTCATGCCTCATACCAGCTAGATCTCCCCCCTCATTCTGGATCTTCTCCATGTTCCATGAGAACAAACTGACGTTGTTTGAGGGCCCCCCACCAGAGACTCCTGAGGCCTATCTCGTGGATGGGGCGCCTGAGTGGGAGGTGGAAAGGATAGTTGCCTCTCGCCATGTTAAATGAAGACTCAGATACCTGGTATCATGGAAGGGTTTTAATGCTGCCAAAAACAGTTGAGTTCCAGCACATGACTGTGTGCATGCCCAAGATCTAATTGATGCCTTCCACCAGCAATTTCCCCAGGCTGCCAGATCCCAACCCAAACTGTCTGTCGCTGCCATGAAGTTGGCCCCTGCCCACAAGAACTTTTCCCTAACACAAGCCCCTTGAGGGGGGAATGAGCCCCATTGGGAGGAGAGGGTAATGTCATGTACCCATGACATCATAGTGGGGGTCAACCCCAAGGACAAGGCGGGCGCTTGGAGGCCCAAAAGGTTAAGCTACAGGGCCTCCCAGACCTGAAGCACACCCTAGACCAGCGCTGGATAAGGGCAAAATATGCCCAGGCTGGTCCTAGTGGGGTGCCAAGTGCCCAGCCCCTGACAGTAGCTCAAGCGTTAAAATGAACTATCTACCATATTAAGGCGGATGGTTCAGTTCACTTAGTTTTGGAACCAGGGTTCTGAAACTTATTCCAGCTATGAGTAAACGCTCAGGTTGAATCCAACTTCAGTTGATAACTCAAGTGAAGTCAGCTTTGGCCTATTTAACTAACTCAGATGGCAGTATCGCCCTATTGGTGAGTCACTGCTTAGGCCCACTGCGGCATAACCCCAGTTTCCCCATCTGAGTTTAAATACATTTTTTCTGACCAAAATTCCTTATTGGTCAACTTTTAAGCAATGAACTTTTTCCCCATATACCGTTTACTTTATGCTTTTTATGATCCTGTGTACAAACCTCTTCAAGGAGGTCTCACGCTCCGTTAACCTTGCCATCCTAAACTCAATCCACTTGTCACATTATGCACCGTTAATCCGCCCAGGTACCCTCCAACCTGGGTCATTTACCCATTCACTCACTGTGCACCACGATATTTTTGGCTGGTTCATTCTAGCATCTCTTTGCTTAAATTATTATTGCTCCAGCACCCTTTGCTGGGCAACAATTAACTTTATTCTAAAAGCTAGTTCCCTGGCGATGGTCTTGTGGTTCCAGCACTGCCCCACTGGGAGCTGGAGAGTTATAGACACTCTCCTAACATGTTCCCAGTGTGGCAGTGCACAGTGCACAAGGCCAACGCCAGAGAACTAGCCATTAGTGCTAAAGTAATTAGAGCCCAGCAGAGGGTGCTGGAGCAAAAAAATTACTTAGGCATAGAAGTGCGAGTTTTCCAATAAAAAACCCACCAAAAGTGACGCGGTGCACATAGCAAAAGGGGCTAAGCGGCCCAGTTGGAGGGAACCTGAGCAAACAAATGGTGCACGAAGTGATAGATGCAATGTATTTGCAATGGCAAGGTTAATGGAGCATGAGACCTCCTTGAAGAGGTTCACACACAGGAGCATTCTAGAATAAATTTTAAAATAAATGTAAATGGGAAAAGGTTTATTTGGGAAGTCGACCAACAAGGAATGTTGGTCAAGGAAAACATATTTAAGCTTAAATGGGGGAATATGGGATGTGCTGCAGTGGTCCCAAGCACTGACCCACCAATAGGGTAACGCTTCCATCTGAATTAGTTAAATAGGCTGAAACTGACTTCACTCAAGTGATCAATTGAAGTTGGATTTGACCCAAACATGTTGTTCTATAAGTGGAATGGGTTTTGAAACCCTGTTTCTTAATAAACTGAATGAAACCATCCACGTTAATTTGGTAAACCATCCGTTTTAATGACTGGGTCATAGTGAGAGTCTGGGCATTTGGCACACCACTACTCTTAACCTGGGCATATTTTGCCCAAGCCCAGCGTTGGTCTAGGGTGTGCCTCAGGTTAGGGAGGGCCTGTAGCTTCACCCTCTGGCCTCCTGGCGCCCAGCCTTATCTTTGAGGTTGGTCCCCACTATTATGTCATGTGCACATGATAATCATCTTGACAGATAATGCTAATTTTAAAATACCCTTATAGAGGTTGACAAAATGAAACTAAAGGGTTATATCAATGAATGAGACATTTTGATGATCTGTGTGTCATCAAATGAGAAAATTTTCTCATATTCAGCCTGATGGCTGAAATGCATGTTGCTTTGGTGGAGTACCAGTGGGATGAAAAGCACCACCTGGAAGCATGCGAGGTGAAGGTCAAGATCCTTGGGAGGAAAAAATTAGCATAAGGATTTAGTAGGACTGGAATACCCATTCCATCACATTTTCCCACTTAAAAGAAATCGCTGGGAGAGTTCACTAATGCCTCACACTGGAGCAGCTACTGGTATTTTCAAAGACATTAAGTGAACTGGAAATGGGAGGTCAAAGCTTTAGGTTACTTTGCCTTTAGCTAAAATAGCTCAGAAAGTTATGCTTATTAGAAATAAAGTGTTAAATATATAATTGACCAATAAAACTAACTAAATGAATTTTAAAATGTATAGATGGCAATCAATAAGTTTATTATTAGTTGTAGCTAAAATAATTAGTTCTATTAGTTTTAAAACTATATAATTGAAATATTACTAACTTTATACCCAAGATAATTGGACCAAACAAACTAATCAAGTAGATAGCAATAAGAACGTTTAGTATAATAATATATAATTGGATAAAAAAATAAACTATTAAATGTATTGTGTGATGATGGAGGCATTTTTATTTTTTCACTAAGGCTGGATTGTGTGATTTCATTTTTAAAAAAGGGAGTTATCAAGCTCCTGTCACCCCACATTTCAATGGCGAGGCCTCGCCCACCCTGTGGATGAGCAGAAGGTTTATTACTTTCAATGTGGGGGCTAAGGTCACCATGTCCCATTCAGCCTCACTTTTGAGCCAAACTTACCTCAATAAAATCTCATGTATGTGCCAAGAGATGCTTTAGAGGCAGAAGTGGTTGCAAAGGGTTCTTACCATTTTTTACAAGCCCATCTAGTTCAAAGGTCCAGACACTAAGATCTTTATTGTCAGAACCATAAACTATGCCCCATGTGCCCCCACAACTCTCCAAATTAGCTCAAAGGTTGGTTTGGCTACCAAATTTGACTTCAAAAAAGAGACACCATTTCAGCAGCCATTACCAGGTGAATCTGATCCTAATCAGTCCTCATCCTCAGGCTTTGGCCAATTAGATCAGTTAGTTGTTGTTAAAGGTTCCTCTTTTTGCTTCCTTATCCCTTTCATCTTCATTCTTATTTTTTCTCATATATATCTCACGCTCAATTTCTAATTCTATCTGAGAGTAAAGTGTAAGAAATTAACTATACAATCATTGTTTGACTACATTGCCAGCCTTACCAAATGGGCAATAAAGCCCAAAATTAAAAACAAAGTTAATTTTATTCTAGTGCTCTGGTTTTACAAAATATTTTTGTGAAAAGTAAAATTGGCAGTGGTTGATTTTTAATCTTAAGCATGGTAAATTCTTAATTTCCCTTTTAAAAATTTAATGCTTTCTACCTTATACTATGTCTCCTGAAAAATATATTTTTGATCAAACTGGGGGTACTACAAACAAAAATATATCCCCTGACTGTCTCCCTGGATTTTTCCCATCTCAGGGCATCACTTAACTTTCTGGGAACGTGTAATCCCCATATTAGAGTCATAATATCTGCAATAACTGGGGATACTAACTGAGCATAAAAATGAAATTTGCACTCCTGACTTAGGACTCATCCCTATTGTCAGATTTACCAAAAACATGAAAATGCTAATACCTGAGACCTTGTTGACCTCCCAGACCTCACTCCTCCTTAAACTGCTTAAGCTATAACTATGGTTGTTTTAAACTGCTCTTGTATGTTTATGGGGCCTTCAGTATGTTTTTGAACTTTTACTTTCAATATGTCTCCTCAAGATCATCAAATATTAGAATTGTTAGAAACGATGTGCCCCTGGCATTCTAAGTATTCTCTTGGTTCATTAAGAATCCTAGCCTACAGCCTATTCTAGCTTTTTCTGGCCAATTTGCTAAAATAATCATCCACCCTTAAATCTAGCAGCTGCTGCCTTTGTCTAAATCTTAGATGACGTTCTGGCTTGAATTTTACACTTACTCTTACAATCCTTACCGTCAGGATTCAAGATGATGAATAAATTTAATTCTCAACTTCTGTATCAAGCCTCAATAGATTAACTATTGAGCCATCATGAATGAAACCTGTCATAAAGGCACATATAAGCGTTTTGATCAGGAAGCATTATGTGAATAAAAATTGATTGAGATGTCTTTTTGAATTTCATCCCTGTTTTATGAACCTTGAGAGGTATGACCCCCACCGTTGCAGTCATGAGGATGACGCAGAAAAATGAGGGCACTGACCAGGAGGTTGATCTGGAAGACTGTGAAAGATACTGATCATACAGGTCCATATAGGTCCCCTAGGCACCATATCCCAGATACCCTATAAATATTGACACTTTCTAACTCAATAAAGTAGTCTATTTTGTCCCACCTTTCATATTCATTGACCTCTCCACTAGTTTAAAGCTTTAAGCCCATTTTAAGCTTAAGCATAAGTCAAAAGAACTTTTATGCCAAGACAAGTGGTGCTACTATAGGAGTTTTTGAGCTGTCCAAGTGAAAAATTTCTATCACAAAAATGAAGGATAATAGAATCAAGAAAACCAACCTACTGATTAGTCAAGAAGCATTATTGATGGATTGACACTTTTTGGTACAAGGTACCTCCAATCAAGCCTGAAAGCCTAGAGCTTTGGGGCATCTTTCAATTTATCCTACCATTTATTAACAATGATCTGTACCAACTTTAATATAATAACCTCAACAAGATTATTCAACAACTATTGAATGGCATCTACTTTGTGGGAGGATGCTCTAGTCACTCCCACATCTCTTCAGTACCTTCCATGATTTGAGATCTATATAACTCAGCTCTACTTTTATTGGGCAAGCTGCTTTGGGTACCAAATGCTATCTTCCAAAGTTTTGTCCGCCAGACTTACATCACTTCCTAGTATAGTCATATTGAATCACCATGAAGTCACACAATAACTAGTGCTGACTCAAACCCTTCACATAAACATTGATAACTCTTATATTGATGCCTCCTAATTCATTAATGACAATAAGGAAACCATTGCCAATAACTGTCACTTAATTAAAAAAACTCATAATCAGCTCACCATGTTGGACAGCAGAATCTCAGGTTACCTCAAGGATCAGCTTTGTCAAAATTTTTAGTTTCTTGAGGCTTCCTGGAACCAGTGCCTCAACCAGATCAAGACCTTATTCAGACCCTTCAGCAACACTACTAGTTAGCCTCCCATGATATTGTCTCTGGAAGTGAATGGCCTGAAGAGTCCTTGGGACCAGAAGAACCAGGAGAGCATAAAGGTCCCCGTGGACCACAAGGACCCTCCAGTCACAGGATCCTACACCTGACAATCCTAATGGCTCCTGAAAACAAGACATGCTTATAGCGCTTGCAGATTTTATGAGCTAAATATGCAATGTGGCCCAAGGATGCAAGTTTAAAAGTAGATGAAGTGTCTCTTAACTCAGAGTTTCAAATGAGGCCTTGTTAAATGAAATGGATAACTTCAGCACTTTTACCAAGCTTGTCAATGGGCACATCATTCAACTTATACAACCCTGGTGTGAGTTCAAAACTTGGTGGAAAGCCTTGAACTTCAGCTTCTCCTACAGCATGCTGAAAATCTTGTGTTAAAAGAGGCATGTTGTCCATAAAGCCTCCATTACCTCTTTAAACTTATTCTTTGAGATGACATTCAGGAGGATTAGAAAGTATTAAGATGATGTTTGGATCAACAAGCCCCATGACTATGCGGAAATAGAGATTTCTGAGCCTGCAACAGTTTCTGACATCAACACTCTTTCCACCCCTCTTGTTACTAACTTTAAGCCTAGTTATAAGGAGAAGTTCACTTCAGGTCAGATAAGTATTGCCTTTTTTGACTTGAGGATAACATTATAATTTGAACAAATACCAAGTATAAAGCTGCATGTCAGGAGGCTAAAAGGGTAAAGTTGGCAAGCCTCCTGACCTCAAACATACCTTGGACCAACGCTGGGTTAAGGTGAGGTATGCCCAGGTTAGTCCTAGGATTAGGAGAGGTTCAGGCCTGCATTACAGAAGATGCATTGAAACTAACCAGCTTTCTGATTGAAAATGATGGTTTGCTTTAATTTCTTGGTGAAAGTGGTCTTAAAACCCACTCAGGTTTAAAAATTTCAGCTCATGCTAGCCTTACCTACAATCAATAACCTAAGTTTGGTCGATTACCAAGTATAGTATACTCCCAAATGAAAGTGTGCACTTATTGGTGCACCTTGGCTTAGCACCACTTCCATCAATTGATTATTCACCAAAATTTCTTAAAAATATTTCACTTGAGACCAATCTCTCTCATTGATCAACTTCTTCCTAATAAAAACCATTCATTTGGTATACGTTTTCTTTGTTATCTTGGGGTGAACCTGGGTACAAACCTCTTTGAGGAAGTCTCATGAAACATTAACCATTTGATTTTTACAACTGTAATCCTCTTCTCTGGTGAACTACTATTCTGCCCAGATTCTCTCCAGCCCGGGCCACCTTTGCACTCCAGCCCAAAGCGCCACTTGGGTATGAACCCCACTATGGGGTTCACTCTTGCCTTGTTGTTAGTCTAGTTTTTGTTCTTTTATCTATTGTTAAACACCCTCACTCTAAGTTACTATAGCTTAAGCACCCTCTGCAGGGCTCTACTAATTTTATTACTCATGACTAGTTCTTGTAATTGGGTCTGTGCACCATGCACCACCACGCTGGGAACAGGTGAGTTATACACACTCTCTTTACATTAGTTAACCAACACTTTATTTTTACATGCATGAACAAACTTTTTTCTGTGGGACTTTCACAAAGTGCAAATGGGGTGCGCCAGTTGTTAGTCATGGCTGTGATAGAGCTCACCACTGTTTTCTTCTTTTTTCAAAGATTGGAGCATCTTGGCATTATACTTGCTACCTTTGACTAAAAGGTACCCACTCTTATTGCTTGTACCCAGTGGATCTGGACACTTCACAATATAAGAGTCATGATCTCCCTACTTTTCACTAAAATATATAAAATTGATACAAAAAATTGTTTTTTTCTTTGGCACCACATTTGGGCAGTGCAGGTAGGATCATTATGAAGGGCCTGGTGGTGATGGCTCTGGATAACGGTGCACAACCTGCCACCATAATGGGTATGGTATCATTTTTGTTCCAAAATGCATTTTATGATGACATTTCCATATATACAACTTTTCATATATCTTCTCTTATAACTTAGGTATGAACCCCATTTTTGTGTATCAAATCACTCCAAATAACCCATGCTTGACCACAACAATGATCCGCAGAACACAGGAGTTAAAAAGAAGTTACTTCTTAAATATAAAACTGTCTATGCAGTTGCTGAAGATATGATGGGATATGTGACCTCAGTAGTAAGAGTGGCCAACTATCCCTCTCCATTCTATGATGCAGAAACATACCCTGGAGGCATGTTTATGCTTGAAGAAGATTTTTGTGGTGAAGTGTTGGCGTTGTCTGGTATAAATAAAGATTGTTTAGGATATTTTTATCAACAGCTACCCTTTCTTCCCCTTCAGGTAAAATCAGCACTACTCTTTTGATGGATACTGGAGACTCTGAGAATTTTATTAACCAGAACTAGCCAACTATCTTAAGCTTAGTTACTTGCCAAGTGGCATGGTTTAGGGAGGGACTTAATAAGGTATTCCCATCCCTAAGGTTCTAGGGTTAGTGGATTATTAAATGAGCAAGTATCTTTTGATGGACCATTTCCAAGCAATCAAAAATCTCTTTTACCTCATTATTTTAGGAGTATAGTGGTGGCAAAATTTTAACTTCAGAACCAACTTGAAAGACAAAACTGGGTTTTAACTTTGGAGAATGGTCATAAATTAGTCATCCCTTTATCTGAGGCTAATTCTCAGGGTGATCTTCCCCACTGGCCCAATATCCACACTCTCAGTCTTGCTACATTGTTGAAGGCCTCACCAAAGTACTTTTAACTTCCTGTTTGGAGGGTCTGGAATCTTCGTTTGATGTGGCTTCATCCAATGTATTACCTGCTCATTCAGAGTTTGATTGCAAGTTCAAGCTTACTGTTGATCTGGTGCATATATCTTCCCCAATTTACCCTTTAAACATATGTGAGAAAGCAGCATTAGATGTGTGGGTTAAGGAGCAGTTAGACAAAGGCACAATTTTTCAGTGTACTCCACAGTGTGCTCCTCACTTCTCTTCATGGAGAAAGCTAATGGTACTTTATGATTATCATAGATTATGGGAATCTAAACAATGTCATTGTACCAGATTTACATCCCATCCCTTTAGATTCCCATTTTGCACGCTATGTGGGGAAGGCAAAAGTATTTTCCAAACTGGATTGCCTAAATGTTCAATCAGATCCGAATTAAGAAGGGCCAGGAGTGGCTAACCACATTCTGTACCAGAAAAGAGATTTTCTAATTTTGGGTTATGCCCATTGGGCTTATGAATTACCCTGTTATCTTTCAACGCCGTATTAATGTGGCTTTGGAGAACTTTCTGAGGGTATGCATGGTTGCCTACATGGATGACATCCTGTTGTTTTCCCTGATCATGAGTCCCATGCAGTACACCTTCAGCAAGTGGTGGAAGGATTATAGGCAGTCAACCTTAAGCTGAAGATTAGTAAGTGTGAATTCTTCAAGTTTCAGGTCACCTTTCTGGGCAACATAATGTTTGACTAAGGACACATGATAAATCCAAAATGGGAGAAGGCAATTTATGTGTGGCTCATTATAATTTTGGTCAAGGAATTGAGGAGCTTTATGGGGATGTGTACATTCTTCAAGAAGTTCATGCCAAATCTTTCTGAAGTGGCAGCTCCCTTGTATAAGGCAAGTGAAGCAAAAATGATCCAGTAGTCCCCATTTTTGGAGGATAATTTACAAGCAGTAAAGTTCACCCCGTTGTCCACGTCCATCCTTCACCTTGTAGATCCTGAAAACGAGTTCATTGTGTTTACTGATGCCTCCAACTTCATCTTAGCAGCTGCCTTATTATAATTAGGTGAAGATGGAATAGAGCATCTGGTGGAATATTTTTCATAAAAAGATGTCTCTGTCTGAGTTAAACTATGCTATTATGACAAAGAGTTATTGTCAGTGGTGGAGACTTTGACTTATTGGCATTATAACCTGCATGGCTCTTCCCAACCTTTCCACATATGCATAGATCACTGTGCCTTACTTTATTATCATGCACCTCATGACTTGATTTTATGGCAAACCCAAAGGCATGAGGCTCTAGAAAATTTGTGTTTTACTATGAGTTTACTAAGGGCCAGGAGAATGGTTTGGCAGATGCTTTGAGCTGCAACCCTGCACTAGCTCCCAATCCTAAAAAGGTAGAGGTGCATAATACCCAGTTGATGATTCCACAGGGCAAGAATATGTCTCAACCTTTCTAATTTCTTAGCCCATGTGCTAGCGCTCGCTCCTCTGGAAAATGTGGAGGAATATGGTATGTTCAGAAAGGTAGTCCTTTCTCAGCCTTTGTCAGCTAAATATACTATGGTCCTTGCTAAGAGTGCATCGAATCAGGAGGACATCACCATAGTTTACCACATAAAGGATGAGATGGTGTGGTTTCAGGGGCGCCTATGGGTTCCTGATGGACCACTTTGCCTGGAAATCATCTGGGACCATCATGATGGAATCACCGTTGGTCATCCTGGAAAGATGAAGACTCTAGAGTTAATTTGCCACACTTACAATTAAAAGGAGTTATCCGCTCAGGTGGGCAGGTATTGTAAGGAGTGCCTGATCTGCAATCAAATGAAACCATATTGACAACCACTAGCAGGGTTGTTGATACCAGTTCAGAAGGCTGAAGAGCCTTGGATTTCCTTATTGGTGGATTTCATTGTGGAATTTCCTGTATCTGATGGCTATGATGCTATCATGGTAGTGGTGAACCAGTTTACAAAGTTTACCCACTTTACTCCTTGCAGAACCATAGTAACTGCAGCTGAGATGTCAAGGCTCTTCATCACCCACATGCTTGCTTTTCACGGGGTACCCCAAGAAATTATTACCAATTGTGGACCCCAGTTCAACTCTGTCCTTTGAGAAGAGTTGTGTAAGACTTCAAATTTGCCCCTGCCATTTAACTGCCTATCACCCCCAATCAGATGGGCAGACTGAACGAGTGAACCAGTGCTTGGAACAGTTTCTGTGGTGTTACACTTCTGCAGATCATTCAGATTGGGTTCCTCACCTTTCTATGGCCCAATTTAGTTAGTAAAACAATTTGCATGCATCTATTAGTTGTTCCCCATTTTGGTAACTATGGGTTTAATTCCGCCTTCAATATGAAACCTAGTTGTGGATCAAGAGTTGAAGTGGTAGTGGACTTTTCTAAGACTATCAAGAAAGTACACCAGAGGATCTCCACAAGTTTGGAGGTGGCAATGCAAGTTTATAATGAGAACACCATTGGAAAAAGATGAGTGGGTCCAGCATACAAAGAAGGGGATCTTGTGATGCTTGATGCTTGAAACATACCTATCAAGCAGCCATGCAGAAAGCTGGGACCAAAGAGAGGATTGGCCCTTACTGTGTTGTCAGAAAGGTGGGCCACGCCTCATACTAATTAGATCTTCCCTCTTCATTTCAGATTTTTTCGGTCTTTCACAAAAGCAAATTGACATTATTTGAGGGCCCCCAACCAGAGACTCCCAAGGCTTATCTTGTGGATGTGGTGCCAGAGTGGGAAGTGGAATATATATTAGACTTCTGCCAAGTAAAAATAAGGCTTGAGTACTTAATTTCTGGAAGTAATTTGATGCAGCAGAAAATAGTTAGGTACCAGCATGTGACTGTGCACATGCCCAAGACATGATTGACGTTTTCCACAAGCGTTTTTCCCAGACCACCAGACCTCAGTCAAAGCAATCTGTTGCCACTATGAAGTTGGCCCCAGCCCACAAGAACTTTTCCTGATGCAAGCCCCTAGAGGGGGTGGAGCCCCAAAAGGATGAGAGAGTAATGTCATGGCTTGATGATGACATGATATGGGGACAAATGCCAAGGATAAAGCTTCATGTCAGGAGGCCAAAAGTGAAGTAGGCAGGCCTCCTTGACCTCAAACATACCTTGGACCAATGCTGGGTTAAGGTGAGGTATGCTCAGGTTAGTTCTGGGGATGTAAGAGAAGTTTGGCCCTACATTATAGCAGGTGCATTAAAACAAACCAAATCTTCAATTAAAAATGATTGTTTGCTTTAATTTCTTGGTAAACAGGGTCTCAAAACCTGTTCAGCTTTTAAATTTCTAGCTCAGGTCAGCCTTACCTACAATTGATAACCTGAGTTTGGTTGATTACAAAGTATAGTACACTGCCCAATGGAAGGATGCACTTATTGTGCACCTTGACTTAGCATTACTTCCATTAATCAATTATTCCCCCAAATTTCCTTAGTATTTTTCACTCAAGACCAATCTCTCTCATTGGTCAACTTCATCCTTAATAAAAACCATTCATTGGTATACGTTTTCCTTATGTTATCTTAGGCAAACCTGTGCGCAGATCCTTTGAGGAGGTATCATGCAACTTTCACCATTTAGTTTTTACAACTGTAACCCTCTCCTCTGGTGCACCACTGGGCCGCCCAGGTTCCCTACAGCCTAGGCCGCCTTTGCACTCCAGCCCAGAGCATCACTTGTGTATGAACACCACTGTGGGTTCACTCTCGCCTTGTTGTTAGTCTGGTTTTTGTTCTTTTATTTATTGTTAAACACCCTCACCCTAAGTTACTATAGCTTAAGCACCCTCTGCAGGGCTCTACTAATTTTATTACTAATGACTAGTTCTTGTCATTGGGTCTGTGCACCATGCACCACCACGCTGGGAACAGGTGAGTTATAAACACTCTCCTTACATTGCCTTCTTTCTGTATGCTTATGAAAGCTTGATGGAGGAGGCTTAGACCAACAGAAGGTGAAGCACATCTATTTTTTATTAGTTAGTATTGCCTGGGATATAATGAATTCCATCTAAAGGAATGCCACACCTGGAATCAAGTCTGTACCATCCTATTCCAGGAATTTGAAAGCAACTAGTTTTTGGTCAATAAGAAGCAGGCATTTATAGCATTTAGATGAACAATGGAGAAAGTCCTGTGGAGCTTTTCAGCTAATTCTATGGCCAAGCGCAACCTTTGGTAACTACTAATTGCATTACCTTGAATGACACCATAATGTAATCACCGCATTAGGAGCTTATTCTGAGGTCCAAATGCACATGATCAGCCATAGAATAGCTTCACCTGCATCTAGAAAATTAACAAGGCACTTAATATAAATCTCTGCTTCAATCTTGCTTACCTAGTCTACTGAATCTGCCTCCTCTAGTCATCCTTAGGTTTACGTTGTCAAGAACCAGAAGAGTCCTCAACCTTGATGTGTCATGGAAACGGCAGAAGAAGTTTAGACCAGCCTGCCAGTCAGGATGTGTAAGCATCCAGAAAGCAAGCCAGAATGCCAGAGGCATTGCCAACTGTACGACTTGATATGGAGCTGGGAAATAGGATACCACAAAATGGTGGCGAAACGTCAAGGTCAAGAGTATCCCAAAAGCAAACCACACTAAATAGATTTCAGACCCAGGGGTTCTGGTAACAGGGGCGGAAACTACTGGGATAGTTTCTGCAAGATTCTTGGTGGTTAAGACCATTTTGTTGGGGGTAAAAGAGAGGTGAATTTTCTCTTGTAGTTGGCGAACATAGGGCCAAAAAATCCCTGTATATTGCTGCTGAAAGGTCATGAGAACTGGGTTGTAGAGCCAAAAATTTTCACTTGTTGAGCCCAATTGGCGATAGAGGGAATCATGGTAACCAAGAGGATTGGTAAGGCCCACCCAGAGTGTGGAGCGGCAGACCACCAGGTAAACACCATACAGAATGTGGTTCAAAGGAAGGAGATGAAAATTTGGGGTTTTTCAATAAAATTTTTATTGGGAAATAAAGTAAGAAAATTGACCAACAATTTTCTCAGTGCCCTGCAACTGATTAAATAGTGATCAGTTGGAATGAGACAATGATGTGAGCAGGATCCCCAAAATCAGCCTAACTGGCGAATTGGGTGGTAATGGGGGGTTTTATTCTTTGGAAACTGACATTGCAAAATTCCGCAGTGGGCTGAGTCTCTGTCAGTTTGACCTCAAACATCTGGACCAGGGGTCGATTATGTTTCTGACAGTTAGCATGACAGCATTTGACCTGAAGAGTGATGGGAATCCTCCAAGGCCATCCAATATAGGGATGGGACCATTTGGTTGGAAATGGGTTTGGGGTAGCCAACCTGCCTGCGCTTGGTCAATTAACCATTTGTTCAGTTGATAGAAACCCATCAGGCGCAACGCCCAGATTACTATCGGAGGGTTTCAAATTTTCATCAATGGCGCCCAATATTTGTTCTACTGATTTTGGGGTCAAATTGGAACTGTCAGGCGATCCAGCCAATATTTCATTCTTCATGCTTTTACAGCCATTCAAATTTTGGCCATCAGCCCAATTGCTGCCCAAATTAGATCTGACCTATCTCAATTCAATAATCTTGGCACAGATTTCACTGATTCCCTGCAACAGTTCTGCTGAGGTGAGTGTGGGAATTGGGGGTGGGATCTGAAGAGGACAGGCTGTCACCCATCACTCATCAACTACTTGGGCGAGATTGCCCTGGATGATGAGGGGTACCGCCATCCTATTTGGTGTTTTCTTATTTGGGAACAGAAAGATAGCTCGATTGAGAGACAAAGGGCGCTCCCTGAGACTTACATGATGCTCCTACTGCAATGGATTCTGTCATAGCGCAAGACTTGTTGGATGAGACTTGATGTGGAAGCAGGAAAAGGACCATCAGCATGAAGGATGAGGCACTTCATGCTGACATCCCTGTACCACCTAAAGAATATTTAGCAACCTCTAATGAGTATATTGCTGTCATATAAGATGAAAATGATTCAGTACTCATTAATAATAAAGAGCCTGATACTGCTTACTCTCCTTCTGATGGATCTCCTATGTTCCTCACTCTACCCCTTCATTTTAGGAGCTTATTCACTTGTGTTACCATTATAGTTCACAAAATATTTCCATGCCATTGTCGACTGTAGCTCTCATGAATCGTTAGGAGAGTGTCTATAACTCTCCAATTCCTAGTGGGGCAGTGCTTGGTGCACAAGACCAACGCCAGGGAATTAGCCGGTAGAATCAAAATTAATTATTGCCCAGCAGAGGGTGCTGGAGCAATAATCATTTAAGCAAAGAAATGCTAGAATTAACCATCCAAAATTGTCACGGTGCACATGGAGGGAAGGGGTAAATGACCCAGGTTGGAGGGTACCTGGGCAGACCAATGGTGCGTAGGGTGAGAGTCAAATTGTGTTTAGGATGGCAAGGTTAATGGAGTGCAAGACCTCCTTGAAGAGGTTTGCACACAGGGTTGCTAAAAAAGCATAAAATAAAATGGTATATGGGGTAAAGGTTTATTTGGAAAGTCGATCAACAAGGAATGTTGGTCAGGAAAAATGTATAAACTCAGATGGGGAAATTGGGGTTATGCCGCAGTGGGCCTAAGCAGCGACTCACCAATAGGGCAATACTGCCATCTGAGCTAGTAAAATAGGCCAAAGCTGACTTCACTTGAGTTATCAACTGAAGTTGGATTCAACCTGAGCGGTTTACTCATAGCTGGAACAGGTTTCAGAACCCTGGTTCCAAAACTAAGTGAACTGAACCATCCGCCTTAATATGGTAGATAGTTCATTATAACGCTTGAGCTACTGTCAGGGGCTGGGCACTTGGCACCCTACTAGGACCAGCCAGGGCATATTTTGCCCTTACCCAGCGCTGGTCTAGGGTGTGCTTCAGGTCTGGGAGGCCCTGTAGCTTAACCTTTTGGGCCTCCAAGCGCCCGCCTTGTCCTTGGGGTTGACCCCCACTATGATGTCATGGGTACATGACATTACCCTCTCCTCCTAATGGGGCTCAACCCCCCCCTCCAGGGGCTTGTGCTAGTGAAAAATTCTTGTGGGCAGGGGCCAACTTCATGGTAGCGACAGATGGTTTGGGTTTGATCTGCCAGCCTGGGGAAAACTCTGGTGGAAGGCATCAATTAGATCTTGGGCATGCACACAGTCATGTGCTGGAACTCAACTGTTTTTGGCAGCATTAAAACCCTTCCATGATACCAGGTATTTGAGTCTTCATTTAACATGGCGAGAGGCAACTATCTCTTCCACCTCCCACTCAGGCGCCCCATCCACGAGATAGGCCTCAGGATTCTCTGGTGGGGGGCCCTCAAACAATGTGAGTTTGCTCTCATGGAACATGGAGAAGATCTAAAATGATGGGGGAAGATCCAGCTGGTATGAGGCGTGACCCACCTTTCTAACAACGCGGTAAGGTCCAATCCTCTTAGGGCCCAGCTTCTTGCAAGGCTGCTTGTTAGGGATGTTATGTGCATCAAGCATCACGAGATCCCCTTCCTTGTATGCAGGACCTACTCGGCGTTTCCCATCAGCATTCTCCTTATACACCTGCATAGCCGCCTCCAAGCTTGTGGAAACCCCCTGGTGGACCTTCTTGATGGTCTTGGCAAAGTCCACCACCGCTTCAACCTTTGACCCACAGCTGGGCTCCATGTTAAAGGCGGGGTTAAAACCATGGCTGGCGAAAAATGGGGAACAGCCAATTGAAGAGTGCAAGGTATTGTCATAGCTGAACTGGGCCATGGTAAGGTGAGAAGCCCAATCTGAATGATCTGCAGCGGTGTAACACTGCAGAAACTGTTACAAGCACTAATTCACTCGTTCAGTCTGCCCATCTGATTGGGGATGATAGGCAGTTGAACGGTAAGGACAAATCTTAAGAGTTTTAATCAACTCTTCCCAAAACATGGAGGTAAACTGTGGGCCTTGGTCGCTGATGATTTCTTGAGGAACCCCATGTAGCACAAACACATGGGCAACGAAAAGCCTAGCCATCTCAGCTGCGGTTATGGTGGTTCTGCAATGAATAAAGTGGGCAAACTTTGTGAACTGGTCCACCACTACCATGATGGCATCATAACCATCTGAGACTGGTAACTCCACAATGAAATCAACTGAGATGGAAGTCCAGGGCCCATCAGCCTTTTGGACTGGTACCAACAACCCCACTAAAGGTTGACAATTAGGTTTCATCTGGTTGCAACCAGGCACTCCTTGCAATAACGGCCCACCTGAGCTGGCTAGCCCTTCCAGTTGTATGTGTGATGTATCAACTCCAAGGTCTTTGCTTTCCCCGGATGACCAATGGTGATTCCATCATGATGGTCCCAAATGATGTCCAGGCTCAGTGGTCCAGCAGGTACCCAAAGGCGCCCCTGGAACCACATCATCTCATCCTTTATGTGATAGCCTCTGGATACATCCTCTTGATTTGATGCGCTCTTTGCAAGGACCATGGCATATTTGCCTGACAGAGGCTGAGAGAGGATGACCTTTCTGAACATACCATATTCCTCTGCGTTATCCAGAGGTGCAAGCGCAGGCCTGTTAGCCAGGGAGAGGGAAGCAATAAAATAATTTTAATTAGAGGGATTGAACCTAGGTGTTGTGAACCTCTACCTTCTTGGGGTCAGGGGCTAAAGCAGGGTTGCGGCTCAAAGCATCCACTAAATCACTATCCTTGCCCTTGGTGAACTCATATGTGAATGCGAACTGGGCAAGGGTCTCATGCCAACGGGTCTGCCGTGGGGTTAGGACATGGGGCGCGTGATAGTACAGCAAGGCACGGTGGTCTGTACATACATGGAATGGTTGGGTAGAGCCATGCAAGTGTTGATGCCAATAAGTCAATGCCTCCACCACTGCTAGTAACTCCTTGTCATAAACGGCGTAATTCAACTCTGGCAAAGACATCTTCCTAGAAAAATATCCCACCGAATGCTCTATCCCATCTTCACCTACTTGTAACAAGGCGGCCGCTATGGCGAATTTGGAGGCATCAGTTGACACAATGAACTCCTTAGAAGGGTTGACATGGTGAAGAACAGTCATTGACAACAGGGTGCACTTCACTGCTTGGAAAGCATCCTCCAAAATGGGGGACCACTGAAGCACCTTGGCACCGCTAGCCTTGTATAGGAGAGCTGCCACCTCAGAAAGATTGGGGGTGAACTTCTTGAGGAATGTGCACGTCCCCAAAAAGCTCCTTAATTCTTTAACTGAGGTGGGGGTAGGCCATTCATGAATCGCCTTCTCCTTGTCTGGAGTTATCATGTGTCCTTAATCAAACATGATTTGCCCAGAAATGTGACCTGGGACTTAAAGAACTCGCGCTTTGATATTTATAACGTAAGGCTGGCTGCCTTTAACTGCTCCACCACCTGCCAAAGGTGACTTGCATGGGATTCCTGATCAGGGGAAAACACCAGGATATCATCCATGTAAGCGACTGTGCATACCCCTAACAGGTCCCTCAATGCTGCATCAATGCGGCGTTGGAAGATAGCAGGAGCATTCTTAAGCCCAAAGGGCATGACCTGAAACTGGAAGATCCCTTTTTGGGTATGGAATGCGGTCAACCACTCTTGTCCCTTTTTAATCTGAATCTGATTGAACGCGTTGAGGCAATCCAACTTGGAAAAGACCTTCGCCTTCTCCACATATCGTGCAATCTGTGAATCCAAAGGGATGGGATGGAGGTCTGGTACAGTAACGTTGTTAAGGTTACCATAGTCTATGCATGGGCGTAAGGTACCATCAGACTTCTCCACGAAGAGTGAGGGGAGCATACAGGGGAGGTACGCTGAAAAATCGCACCCTTGGCTAACTGTTCTTTCACCCACACATCCAACGCCTCTTCCTCCTGGACAGTTAAAGGGTAAATAGGAGAAGAGATATGCACTAGATCCACCATGAGCTTGAAATTACAATCAAACTCAGAGTGCTCAGGGAGTGCATTGGCAGATGCTTCATCAGAAGAGGATTCCAAACCCTCCAAGCAAGAAGGTATAGGGATTTCCACTGAGGGCTTCTGCATTGAGGCGAGGATACAAGGGATATGGTGGGGCCAGTGGGGCAAGTCGCCTGGGGCGTTTTCTTTGGACAAAGGCACAACAAATGTGCGACCATTCTTCATGGTGAAAGACAAGGTATTCTCCTTCAGGTTAGTTCTTACATCAAACTTCTGCCACCATTCCACACCCAAAAAGATAGGGAACAGGAGGTTTTTGATCGCACTGAAGTGATCAGACAAGTGGTACTTGCCAACCTGATAATCCACTGTTAATGATCTTCAGAGTGTGAATACCTTGGGATGCCCCTCCTCTAACCACATCACCTGGAAAGTAACTCAGCCCAAGGTAGTCGGCTAAGTACTGTCCATATAGTTTCCTGTAGCACCAGTATCCACCAAAATAGTAGTGGTAAGTTTCCCTAAAGGCGAGGAGAGGGTGGCAGTCAATAGAAAATACCCGGAATAGTCTTTATTTATGGAAGATAATAACAACAGTTCACCAAAGTTCTCATCATCTAGCTCAAGCCTGCACACAGAATGGGTTTGGGAATCAAAAAAGGGGGTGGGATATTTGGCCACTCTTAATACTGAGGCCACATACCCCACCATGCCTTCTGAAGGTGCATATACTTGATTATATCTGAAACAAAGTTACTTCTCCACCTCCTGAGTGCCCCAGATCATGGTAGAGGTCAACTGTGGGTTCTCAGGGGTAATTTGATACACAGAAATAGAGTCCTCATCCAAGCCATATGACCAAATAAAAGGTTCAGAGATAGAGGCCAGGGTTTATTATAAAATGCAGTTTTAGATGCAAATGACCCTATCCCTGAAACTGTGACGGAATGCCCAATGTTATCCAAGGCCAACACCACCAGGCCCATCTGTGCTGATTCCGCCGGCATTGTCTGAATGTGCTGGTGATAGAAAATTTGTTTCTTGGAATAAAATCTAGTAATTTTGGTGGAAAGTTAGATCATGGCTTTCAAACATTGAAGTGTTTGACTCCACCAGGTATGAACACAAAGGGTGGATACTTTTCAGTTGGAGGCAACCAAAATAATGCCAAGTTGCTCCAACCTTTGGGAAAATGAGGAAGCAGTGGTGCAGCTAATGACAGCCAGAGCCCACAGCTGACAGCCACTGTTTCCACTTCAGAAAAGTCCCACATGGAAAAATTTGTGCACATAAGAAAAGGAGGTTGGTTGACTAATGTTAGGAGAGTGTCTATAACTCTCCAGTTCCCAGTGGGGCAGTGCTTGGTGTACAAGACCAATGCCAGGGAACTAGCCATTAGAATCAAATTAATTATTGCCCAGCAGAGGGTGCTGGAGCAATAATCATTTAAGCAGAGAAATGCTAGAATTAACCATCCAAAATTGTCACAGTGCACACGGAGGGAAGGGTAAATGACCCAGGTTGAGGGTACCTGGGCAGACCAATGGCGCGTGAGGTGAAAGTCAGATTGTGTTTAGGATGGCAATGTTAATGTAGTGTGAGACTTTCTTGAAGAGGTTTGCACACAGGGTTGTTAAAAAAAGCATAAAATAAAATGGTATATGGGGTAAAGGTTTATTTGGAAAGTTGACCAACAAGGAATGTTGGTCAGGAAAAATGTATTTAAACTCAGATGGGGAAATTGGGGTTATGCCGCAGTGGGCCTAAGCAGCGACTCACCAATAGGGCGATACTGCCATCTGAGTTAGTAAAATAGGCCAAAACTGACTTCACTTGAATTATCAACTGAAGTTGGATTTTACCTGAGCGCGTTATCTCATAGCTGGAATGGGTTTCAAACCCTTGTTCCAAAACTAAGCAAACTGATCCATCTGTCTTAATATGGTAGATAGTTCGTTCTAGCGCTTGAGCTTCTGTCAGGGGCTGGGCACTTGGCACCCCACTAGGACCAACCTGGGCATATTTTTCCCTTATCCAGCGCTGGTCTAGGGTGTGCTTCAGGTCTAGGAGGCCCTGTAGCTTAACCTTTTGGGCCTCCAAGCGCCCAGCCTTGTCCTTGGGGTTGACCCCCACTATGATGTCATGGGTACATGACATGAATGTCATTTTATCTAAATTAATAATGTGCTTAAATTTACTCTGGACTTACCCAATTACATGAAATATGGCAGGCTGGCAGCAATGCATTCAATCTTAAGGGCCTTATCCTCTCTACCCATTCACTTTTAGGAAGCTTTTTAATAACTATGTCATTGCTTTAGACAACCTAAATTATGACCTTCTCCTATAAACTCAAATATTCTGCATTTATTTAGCTGTCATGCACTATGATAGGGGATTCTTAGCCCTGTTTGGACACTGGGTCCCCCTGGCTTTTAAAAAATCCCATGATGCCAAGATGAAGGTCAAAGCTCAGGCTTGTCTGTTGGAGAAAAAGGCCAGATTGACTAACTTATGTATTATATAAGGGGTTTCAAATATAAAAAACCTCTCCTGAAGTAGATTGCCATAAAGGCATGCTAATATAATTGCCCAAGATGACCACTATACCACCAAAGTCCCAGGTTATTGTCTACACCCAGGTCCTTATCAATAGTCCCTCCAGACCATTGCTTGAAAATTGGGGCCTGGATAACCCATCCATTAAGGAGGTCCTAACCAGTCACAGAATTTTATATCCTGCATATGCTATCACCATTTTGGTGCTATTGGCTAGCCTTTCTGAAAAAAATTAGGATAGTGAGGTCAAATACTCCTACCACTTATGTTCACCTCCCTCCTGTAGAGGCTATTGATGATATTCACAACTTTATAATCTAAGGAATATTGGGTTAGAAGCACCCCAATCAGTAGTCCTAGTCAACACTCTATTGGGGAAGGAGCTTACTAGTGAGCACCAGTGCCAGGTAAAAAAATTATTGAAGGAATGTTTAGCTCCCTTCCTAACCTCTACTTGTGATTTTGGGAAAATGAATAATGTTTTGCATCACGTGGAGATTGAGGATGCTCCCCATTCAGTCCCATCACTACCAAAAAAGTAAAGTTAAAGAGGCACAGGTGGATGTTATGCTCAAGAAAATATTCTAAGCCAGGCTATTGGTGCCTTTGCATTAAACTTGAGCATTCCCTTACTAATTCAGAAGAAGGATGTCAGCCATCATGTGGTGATAGTTTATTAATGGCTTAACCTTATGGTCAAAAAGGACAGCTTCCCTTTCCCAGGATTGATAAATATCTACACTTGTTTGCCAGGTTGCAATACTTCTCAACTTTAGATCTTGCTAGCAGTTATTGGCAAGTAGACATTCTTGAATATCCAATTTAAAATGTGCTCATAGCCAATGAGGGTTTATTTTATGCCAATGAAAATCTATCAGGGCCTTTTCAACGTGCTCACCACCTTTTAAAAAGCCTTGGGTGAAATGCTAGGGGATCTGAAACTATCTTGTGTCCTTGTGTGCCTTGATTATATCACTGTTTTCTTACAAACCTTCAACAGTCATGTGGAACACCTCTAGGAAGTCTTTAACCTCCTTAAGAAGGCGTCAATAAAGCTTAATCCTTTAAAGTGCTCCTTTATTTAATCCAAAACGGAGCTCTTTAGATTCAAGGTCTCAAAAGATGCTATTTAAGATATCCAGGATAAAGCTGACACCATCAAGATGATGTCATAACCTCAGAGCCTTAGGGATATTCAAGTATTCCTGGGCATGGTAGCTATTACCATCAGTTCATTACTTGGTTTGCAAGATTACCAAGCCCTTATCTACCTCTTACATAAAGAAGTTTTTAAGTTGTGCCTGTACAAGAGCAGGCTTTTAATGCGTTGAAGACTGATCTTTGTAATAAACCTATTTTAGTTCATCTGCACTTTAATTGACCCTTCTTGTTATTCACTAAAGTTATTGATGTCACCATCAGGGCCATCCTAGCTCATCATGATGAGAATCAGGTTGATCACCCAGTAGCTTACTTCAGCAAGACCTTGATCAAAGCTGAATGGGATTATAGCATTACTGAGTGTAAGTGCCTGGCTGTTTCATTGGCAATCAAGCATTTTCAGCCCTGCCTATATGGCCCACTTCACCATTATCACTGCTCATTTCTCACTCCAATGGCTTCAGCAGATAAGGACCTAGATGGACAGTTGGTAGGATGGGTTCTAAGGCTGCAGAGCTGCAATTTTACTATTGTTCATCAAGAAGGAGTAATTCATCAGAATGCCAAGGGTCTCTTAAGAATTCCAGTGCTCATTGCCATGACCCCAAAGAAGACTGGCTGTACAATATAATTGGCTGGCCCAAGCGATTGGAGTTAAATATTTCTAAGATCCAGGTCAAGCTCTGAAAGATGACCCAAGACAATAAAATTAAAGAGGATTTGTTATATAAGAAAATAATAAAAAACAACTCCTTTACATCCATTTTTCTTCATGAACTGATGTTATCCTAAAAGGCATATGACTGTGGGACATGAGGCAGTGAAAAAGACTCACAAATGGCTGAAGAAACGATGCTACTGGGACCAAATGGCCAAGATTATCCAGGAAGTTTGTGAGGTGGGTATGACTTGTCAATCCTTAGGTTAGGCCAGTCCCCAATATCAGTATTCAGTTGTGGCTCTGTCAAGCCCTTTCTTTTTTTTTAGTACTAGATGGTCCCAACCCTAGGGGGGATTCATCGATGTCTGTCAAGCCCTTTCAATGCCATTAATATTAATGTAGTGGGCCCTCTGCCCACTGGGTTATATGGCCATAAATACATCCATTGACTGTAGACCATTTAACAAAATGTGTCAAAGTAATTTTTGTTCCCACTGCCACTGAAAAATCAATGGCCCTATACCTTATTCAATCCATATTTACCCAGTATGGATGCCCACAAACTTTACTTTTTGACAATAACTAAATTCATCTTGCAGATAGTCTAAAAACTAACTTTACTTTTAGGAATAGTCAGAGTTTCACTTCCCCTTACAGCTCTTTGACCAATGGGGAATGGTAAATTCTAATTGTAAGTCTTGGGGAGTGTCCTTTGGCCCTAGATTGAGCTATCTTATCATTCCCAAGTAAGAAAACTCCAAAGAGGATGGCGGTACCCCTCATCACTTAGGGCGATCTCACCCACATAGTTGATGAGCGATGGATGACAGCTCATCCACTTTGGATCCCACCCCAATTTCCTCACTCACCTCAGCAGAACTGTTGCAGGGAATCAGTAAAATCTGTGCTGAGATTATTGAACTGAAATCAGTCAGATCTAATTCAGGTGGCAATTGGGCTGATGGCCGGAATTTGAATGGCTGTAAAAGCATGAAGAATGAAATATTGGTACCATCTAGTACTAAAAAAAAAGAATGAAATATTGGCCAGATCACCTGACAGTTCTGATTTGACCCCAAAATCAGCAGAACAAATATTGGGCGCCATCGGTGAGAGTTCAAAACCCTCTAATAGTAATTTGGGCATTGTGCCCAATGGGCCTCTATCAACTGAACAAATGGTTAATCAACTGAGCGTGGGCAGGTTGGCCATCCCAAACCCATTCCCAACCAAATGGTCCCATCCCTATATTGGATGGCCTTGGGGGATTCCCGTCACTCTTTGGGTCAAACGCCATTGTTTAACTGTTAAAATATAATTGACCCCTGGTCCAGACGTTTGAGGTCAAACTGACAGAGACTCAGCCCACCGCCAAATATGTGATGACAGTTCCCAAAGAATAAACCCCCTCTACCATCCAATTTGCCAGTTAGGCTGAATTTGTGGACCCTGACCACGCTTTCACCAATTGACCACTATTTAATCAGTTGCAAGGCACTGAGAAGATTGTTGGTTGATTTTCTTACTTCCCTTTCCCAATAAAATTTTACTAAAAGAAATTTTTATCTGTTATTTTTCCCCTTTTACTGCATCCCTGATGGCATTTCTCTGGTGGTCCATCGCTCCGCATTTCAGGTGGACATTACCAATTCTTTTGGTCACCATGGCTCCCTCTGTTGCCAATTGGATCCAGCGAGTAATCCTTACCTTGCTGTTATGCTACCACTGTGTTGTATCACACTTCTCAGCTCTATATCAAGTTGCACAGTCGGCAATGCCCCTGGCATTCTGGATTACCTTTTGGGTGCTCAGGCATCCTGACTGGCAGGCTGGTCTAAACTTCTTCTGCCATTTCCATGAAACTAATGGAACCTTCATCTCTATCTTGCAGAAGATGGCCACCTCCAATCCTACCCACTGAAATCATTACATACCCAGTGCCTTGTTTGTCTACCAAATATGATATCATCAAATCATCAATATGTCCCCCTTTGAAGCTCTATATAGGTGTGCTCCATGATTTCAAGTAGTTTTCAGCTCATGCTAGATACCGCCAGCCCTGAGAACTCAGATATAATCATGAGGGCCTTAGCTGATAAAACTGTTTGGCTTTAAGTCCTAGCCACATAGTGCATTGTTACCAACAAAGAAAGGGCAACAAATCAATTTAATGTCACCTGACCCTCCTTACCCATTTTCAGTTTTAGGTGACCTCATTCTCTTTTATCACCATTGACAAAGAGGTTGACAGAACAAGCTTGATGTTTTTAGGCTTGGACCTTATAAGATCATTATAAGGTAAGCTCATAGTACTCTATTGCTATCATTAATCAGGTAACTTTGGTTAATCAAGTACATGGCTGATTCCTTTGGCCCTATACCCCCTCTGACAGGATCTTGATGGGAGCATTATCAGGATTTGAGATTATGAGTGAGTCAGAATCCCTACTTCTCAATTGAGCCTTGATAAGTTGACTCATAAGATATCATGAGCAAAACTTGTCCCTGAAGGCACCAATGAGAGTTTATATCAGGAAGCATTATGCGCATAAGAATCAATGAAGATGCTTTCAAGAATTTCATCCCTGCTTCCTGAACCTCAAGGGGCATGACCCCTACCATTGTGGCCATGAGGATAACGCAGAACAATGAGGGCACTGACCAGGCAATCAATCTGAAAGGCCATAGAAATCCTGATCATACAGGCCCATGTATATCCCCTGAGCACCACATCACCATACATCCTATAAATATTAACACATTTTAACTCAAAAAATTATTCTATTTTTCCCCATCTTTTTATCTTTTTTGACCTCTCCACTAGTTTACAACTTCAAGCCTATTTTTGAACTTCTGTTATAGTTAAGAGAACTGTTATTATGAGACTTGCAAGAGCTGCCATTATTTTTAGACATTTAGTATATTGCTACATACCTGTCACCAAGTTCTCATTACATGGACTACCAAGTTTGCTACTTATGCCTCATCTCACATACATGCCTGCAAAGTAAGTCTGGTAGGCTCTCACCCAGGACCACCTGCGGAGGGAGTAAAGTAGTTCCTTAATGGCTTATATGAATCCCTTAAGCTTTTCTGCTATGAAGTATTTAGTGTATTAGAGCCCAAGACTCACATACCTTGACCTTCATAGATGCCCTAGAAAAGGATGCCAAGTTGTTATGGGGCCTTCTTTAGCTAGAATCTAAAACAGACAACCAGGTCTAGCTCATCAAACTGATAGCTTCAGCACTTTCAACCATAAGCCTCATGCTTCAAAGTTTTACTGATTATCAACCATACAAGCAACCACATAGACCATTTTAATTATTTTTATTTTTTTAGCTGTTGTAAAAATTTACTTTAGGTTGATTATCAGCCAGCAACCCAGTAACCTTTTTACTGCACAGGTTTTATTTCCTTGTGCACTTCGTTGCATTGTATAGAATGTACTATTAATTGATAATGGTATGGAGACTATTATCTGTAGTTGAGATTGAACTATATTTCAGCCCATCGCTTGGCCAGTATTTCTGATTAAATACTCTTGAAGTCATACTTGTAGGGATTTGTTCCCTATACTCTTGTCCACCTGATCTTCACTGAGATACCCCAGTGACAGTCTCTCTCACCCAACACACAGTCAGCAGCTAACCCTGATTGTGGTTCCTTCTTCTCTAGATCCCCGCTCAGATCTTTACTCTTCTCTCTGAGAGTCTTCCAATTATTGCCTTCTGCAATAATATCCTTGAGATATAACAACACAATAGAAGCTGATAGTCTAACTATACACCAAACTGATAATATTACTGTAAAGTACTGGTTATCTGATCAGTGTTTTTTATTATAGTAAATCCTAGGGAATTATATACTGGGGAATTTGGTTGTCTAACCCTCAGTTGATACCCCTTTGATGAAACTGAAGCTGTTGCTGTTGAATCACCCATCCTTGTCTTGGCAGCGATGGTTTTCCCCATCCTGGCTAGGATTCCATCATTGGACATCCTCAAGACATTAAATGGAAAGAGTTGGAAAATGTGTCCCAAACGTTTTCCTCTCAATCCGAGCAAACCAACCATATTTGGCTAGCGACCTGCTTAGGTAATGGGACTTATTACCCATTATGGCAGATCACTCACCAACTGATTGATTCGCTAGTTGCAGGCAGCATCACTCGCCTTGCAACTTGGTATTTATTTCCAATCAGTTGGTGATGAAACCTGACCTGTCCCAATTGGTACACCTGATAGTTGATCACTATCAGATACCCCTATTTTAGTGGCAACTCCGCCTGATAAGATCTTAAGTATTCATCCAGATTGATCCCTGACAGATATGACCAGGCGAATATCCCAAAATCCCCCAAACATAGTTCCTCCAAAACTTGGGCCAACCAATTCCTGATTCACTTCGCCTTAGGGAATTTTCCCCTAGCGATATCAGGTAATCTAGCAGGCTGGGAATATGGGCAAAATCCCAACAGTTGTCATCTGGCTTGATCTCCAAATAATTTTTAGATGCAGCTTTCTATTTTTCACTTCCTCTCTCATTAGGCAATGATTCTAAATGGGTAAAAAATCTTTTATCTCTTGCTTCAGCATATACCTTGGCCTCATCTTTAATTGCCCAAGCATCTAATACTATTAAGGTGGGACCCAACAAGTACAAAACTTCTAATGCTCTGCAGGGAGTGCCCAAAACTCTTATATGGTCTGCCCCTATGCCAAACTAGTGTTTATCAGTAGCCTTAACCTTCCCATGTAATTAACATTCTTGTCATTGAGCGCCACACAGCTTTGTATTTCTCAAATGTGCTCCCCTTAACTCTGGCCTCTTCAATGTGCTACTCTACAGGAGGCTCCTTCTGCACCTATGGCCCTTGTAACTCAGTCAAGTGAGGCCTGGATCACAGTTAACCATAGAGCTTAACTTTAAAATGAATCAACATATGTTTTAGATAAAAATGGGGCACAATCCCCTTGTAACCTGACAGAACCCATTCAGGTCCCATGGCCTTCCTTGCCCCATTGATAATCACATCTTTGGGTCCAACCACCTCCCTAGTACTGGTCCTCACTGCATCTTTGTAGTGCATTCAAATAAAAGTGATTGTGTATACTTCTTCTGAAGATTACCTTTATAGTTGGACCTTAAAGCATCAGTGCCTCTCCCTTCTGGACATGAGTTCCACATAATAATGTATTAATCCTGGACTTGCTGAGACCTTTGACCTTGACTTAGTTGCTGGCTCTTGTCTATAAGCATCCTCTTACCCTATTGCTTGCTTAACTGACAAGTGGCCCCTCAGATTCATAGTGCATGTCAACTTCTTCACAGATCATCTCTTGGTAATCATCTGATTTTTTATACCTATCATTATAGGTATTAGTGATAGCATAGACAGATGTATGCGTGGACCTGGTGCCACCACCTTCTTAAAAATCAGGTGGTGAAGAAGGTTTTGCCCTTTAAAGACACAATGACTTCTCTCACCTTCCTAAGCAAACCTAACCTTGAATGTATGCCATGTACACCAGACCTCCTCCAATCTCCCAGATTCCCTACACCTTACAAAAATATTTTTGACCTTACGCTGATCACTAAGATTTATTCACAAATTGAGTATGACCTGTGCTTTCATCTAAAAGTGACTTGTTAAAGGTCAACTGCCCAATGTACTTATACAATGAGGAAAAAGAAGCATCCCTGAAAGTCTGGCTGGATGGCATGCTAGAGAAATTGGATTTCCTAAAATGTACTTTCCAGTTGCCTCACAAGTGGTCTTTACACAGAAAGCATATGTCTCCCTTCACTCATATATGGATAATAAACATACTAACAATGTCACAGTGTCAGACCCATATCCCTTCCCGGAAACAATCAGTTTTTCAAGGTACTCTCATGCTATAATCTTCTTTAAACTAAATTTTTCAAAGCCTACAATTAGGTTATTTTTACTGAGGGCTAGAATTGACTCTCATCTATTTACACACGTTATGACATGAAAAGTTCATAGTCATGCTTTTGGACTCAAAAGTGCCACTCCCAGGGAACAGATGATTAAATATAATGATAAATTCAGTCTGGGTGTGTCAAAACTTAGTGAAAAGCTCAGAATGCTAGGACACAGCTGCTCTAATGACTATGAAGATGAACGTTCTATGGTTTATATGTGTGATATAGGAGTTCAGAAAGTAAAAGTAGGCTCATAACATTAGAAATGGATGCATGGGCAACCATGGTTCTTGCAGGGGAAACTCTGGGGTGGGAGAGGCATGAATACTATATGTACTTTAGGTTTATCAATTGCTAGTCTTTGAAAGCATTATCAATTAAACATATAAACTTAAGGTGCAAATAATCATCAGGATCATTTTAATAAACATATATGATTTGAGTCAACAAATATAAAAACTAAAACGGTTGTTTTTTGTATTTTCATTAAGTTCCAAGATTTTTTGTAGTTAATGAACTTTTAAAATGTGCACTTGGTTGGTGGTAGAGAAAGGCAATAGATAAAGTTGCCTACATATTCAGGGGAGGAGCTACCTGAGGGGGGCACTTTAGACAGCTCAAATATACTGGAGCCCATGTGAATTGGGCAACCATAGATTACTTACTTATAAAAGGTATGCAAGAGGTGGTATAATGTAAGGCATTTAATGGTTAAATTGCGCTGATCTAGTGAGATGGATCAGAGGGGCAAATCTCAGTCAAGAGGTATGTAATGTGTATGGCAGAATAGAGGCAATTATCAGGGACATAACTTCTAAAAAACCTATCAATGGCACTCCAAGTTGCTGGATTGATGGATTGAAGTTCCCACTTGATGTTCATTGAAACTACCAAGGTGATGGTTGCATGCTTTGCCAGATTAATTAAGAAAACTAAGAAATTGTGCAGCATGTGGAGTCTGCAGAAGACAAAGCTAAAGATTGAGAGGTTTGTTTAAAAAAGGTTAGAATAAAGAATGAACTGACAAAAGCAATATATGAGGCTGTTGCCTTTATAGGAGGGGATAAAGAATTGTAGAGGAGCTAAAAGCACTGGACTGAACCTGTGGTCCATGAGGAATATTCTGATTAGCTGGTCTAAGAAGAGTGGTTTTTATTAGGGAGAATTTTTAAAAGTTTTAAAAATCATTGTAAAAGTTTTTGATATCTGGATTCTGGATTACTATAGAGCACAGATCATGAGCCACTTTTTTGAAACTATATCAACTGGTGGATTAGTGCAGCCAGTTTTTCATAATTCCTTTTTTTATTATGTGATTGATAAAAATGAACTTATGGGTAAATTAAGTGATCCATGGTGTTAATTCATGATCCTTATACTAGTGATGACTTGATCCATCTGGTTAGACTTGTTTAGTGTTATTTGGGAAATTTAGGTCTTTCCTAGAATATTATGAGAAACTGACTATGTGTGGGATGAGCCCTGGGCACTGCCAGAGTTCTCTGGACTGGACTAACAACTTTAAACCCACTCTACAATTTATAATAAGGTTAAGGAGAAAAGGTGCAGAAAGATAGGATCCCTAGAGACAGTGCAGTAACTAATCACTCATCTTCCACATGAGCCAAGTCACTTATCTAGTCTAAGGGATTCACTAAAGGCCTGGGGCCCCTCTAAAGCCTGAAGAGGTAATGATCACGGTACAGGTGGAGGGGCTGAGCCTCAGGTCTTACATTACCCTTTCCTTTAAAACAGGGAAACCTACCTCTAGGAGCATGATTTTAATGCATAATTCTTGTGTCTTTCAGGGAGTTTAATGTAAAAAATAACAGCAACTTTCTGAAAAGGACTGAGGTCTTGGAGTATGACTTGTGGAACACTTCTACCAGCTTCTTGCAGTTTATGCATCCCTGGCTCTCACCCTGCTATTTTTATTTGATAATATCCTTTCCACATGACCAGATACTGTACTGATAATCTTTATTTCCTTAAGTTAAGAATTTCTTAGGCTTCAACCTTCTGTGATTCACCAATGACATTGGCTCAGGGAATGTGGGTCCCATCTCCTTATAGAGATAGTTGTGAAGTGTGAAACACATTGTAGTTCTTTCAGTGATCTAGGAATTATAAATTGAGAGCTCTATTGCCTAAATACTTCTTAACTTCATAGAGACCTTAACATTTTCTGGCCAGCTTCTTTGAGGGGATTTTCATATTGAGGTTTTGTGTATTCAAAACTATGAGAACGCCAACTTTATACCATGACCTGGGTGCTACTTTTGATTAGAAAATTTCCTGTATCTTCAATTCCTATTAACAGGTATCCTAAGATGAGTTTCTGGATATCACAGATATGGTTTATGCGCTCTTCTGCTGAAGGGACCATTGAGAACAGGCACAGGCCAATCTGAAAAGATGTGTTATAGTATAGGTTTACTATAATGTGGAAAAACTAGTGGTGAAGTGGGAGGCATTGTTTTATGCAAAGTAAGATAAGAATAGATCATATCCAAGTTATTCTGGGAAAGGGAGGCATAACAACGCAGTACTTCTCCAGAATCTAATTCACCATCTCTGTTTGTTCATCTCACTGGGGGTAGTATGCAGTGTATCAGCACAGCTTAATGCTGAGGAACACTAGAAGTGCATCCCCTAACTGGGTGTAAACTGGGGGCTTATATCAATCAAATCTCTTTTATGATATTAATATTGGAAATGTATAAAATGTGAACAGTGCCACATGTTCAGCCATGGTTATGGTCATGTGGCAAGAGATAAAAGATAGAGCTTAGTAAACTGCTCAATGACCACCATAACTGCGTCAAAGCTTTTTGAGGGGATAGCTACATGGTGAAGTTTACAGATCTGAAGCCAGGGCCCACCGCATTCTATAGAGGGTTTATAAGTCCCTTTTACTTAGTTTGGTCTGACTTGGATTGTGTGCATGTGACACAGTTTGCCATACTATCACAATATTCTTAAAGGAAACAGGCTGTTTATAAGCTATCCTGAGTTATGTGCATACTTGGATCCTTTGTATTCCACTGTGGGAGGAACATGATGCTCCTCAATGGCCTGGGTGCATAGAGGTCCTACCAAGATCTTATATTGAAAGAAGATTACCCCAACCTTCAAAACATATAGTGGCATTTGTAGTTTCTAGATTAAGGTCCTATTGCAATTTTAATTTCCTAGGTCAAAACAGTTGGGTGGCCAAGGTGCAAGAAAGGGTGGGTGAATATGGTATAGAGCAGCAAAGGATACTGCAATAAGTGCTAGGGAGTATTTGGGGGTATAATGAATGTAAGCTTCAAGAGATCCTCCTCCACGCTAGGGGTCAAGAAAGTTTTTTGGCTTAGCATATCAGATAAGATGTTCAGAGGCCCTTCAATGAACTTATAATTAAAGTGGAAGCTGCAGAGGTCTTGGTGGGTATACTTAGTGATGGGCTAGTTTCTATGAGATTTTTGGTAATACAATATAAACTTATGATCTGTGCAATAATATAATCTCATGTTGCGCTCTCTGGGGAGGTATCACCAGTGGGTGAGTGACCAGGCCACTTCTTCAGCTCCTTGTCATAAATGACCCATGCCTGCTCTATGAATATGAACTTATGAGAAAAAATGGGCAACAGAGTGTTCTTCCCCTTTGTGTTCTTGCAGCAGCAGTATGCCCACAGCAACTAATGAGGCATCACTGGCCATAATAAATGGCTTTAATGTATCCACATGGCAGTGCACTGAGGCTTTGAGGAAGACTTCATAGTGGCCCTAAAGCCTATTGGCTCTCATCAGTTCATTTAAAGGTATATTCATCTCAACTAATGGTGGAGATGTGCAGCAAGCTGAGCATGGGCCATGGAGAACCTCTCAAGAAAGGTTCTCATGTCACAGAATCTTCTGAGTTGCTTCTGGGAGATTGGAGTAGACCACAACTAGATAGCATTTAATTTATAATTGAGAACCACATACACATCCTTCTAAATCAAGTTTTCCAAAAAGACCACCTCCTCACAAAGAAATTTGCACTTAGAGTTACAAAAATCCCAGCCCTTTGGGGGCAACCATCACTGCTAACAAATACTATTGTGTTTCTATTGTATAGGAGAATTGTTCAGTGTGTAATCAAATTAGATGACAGCGCATGAAAACCAGATGTTGCCTAGACCTTGTTGATGAAATGCTGAGAGGTCTCTGGTGCTTTTTGTAACTAAAAGGGCTTTATCCTGAAATTTAAATTCCCTCTCTTAGTATGAATGGCTGTGAGCTTCTGCCTTTTCTGACACTCACTTGATTAAAAGTGTTAACCAGGTTGAGCCTGAAGTACACCTAAGACTATATGTTAGCTTAATCAAGGGACTGTTCCAAGGACATGTGATAAGGTCTGAGACCGTTTTATTGTTCATGAGCCCATAGTCAACATAGAGACTCAGAGAACCATCTGTTTCTGAGAAAAGATAACAGTAGAGCAATGAGATATGGCTTCTTGATGATCCATCCCTTTTTCAACTTATCATCCAACCATGCCCCTAAATAATTTATCCTTCTCATTATAAGGGTATAAGGGCAGATTTTCTTAACTAGGCCCGCCTTCAGTTAAAATAACAGATCATTATCTGATTGGTGTAAAGTCTAATAGTGAGGCTCCTATTGATAGTATACTTAAATGGGTGAGTTAGGGATGGAAGACTGGTATAAAGTCCATAGAAGTTAAAGTGATAGTGATATTAAACTCAGGGAAGCTACAGGTGGGAGAGTGCTAATTAAGAAAATTCTTAATGAGCTTTCTATTAGCATAGGGAATGAAGTTGAGGTCCAGATTTATATTCACATGCTGGAGACATGACCAGACCAACCTCATGATCATGGATATAGCATTTTAAAAACTGCAGAGAAGTGGCCAGAGAAGGAGAAATTATGGACATATGACTGCATTGGATGCTGTTTGGTGTGTTAATTTATGAATTTATAGAAGGCGATAAGTTTTGAAAGAGCCAAATATGTATTTAATGTAAATTATTGTGCAGCTCCAAGTTTTATAAAGTTGCCAGCTGCCTTTATATCCAGAAGAGCCTGCATGGCAACTTTATGCAACTCCACATAAAAAGTGATGAGTTATAGAAATAGGCCTGATCTTCTATCTTGTATTCTGACAGAAATAAAGCAGCAGTTTTGGAAGCAGAGGATATGATAATAGTGGGCCTTAGTAGATGGTGGGCTGGGCTGCATACCTGTCACAGCGTTGCATTAGACCTGGTGTTAACCACCCTTACAAATCTAAGTCACAAAACCTCAGGAACAAATGTGAGAACTCTTAAAATATCAGTGATCTCTCCAAGGACATTAATATAAAGTGGGCTCTAGCTTAACATGTCAAGGCTGATGTTTATGTTGAAATAAATGATTTGAGAAAAAATTTGCAAAATCCATAATTTACTAGGTACAAGGTAATTCAGTTTGGCTGAGTTTATAAAACCTTAACACAAAAAACTCTTTTCAACATGAATCTGGTTATAGTGTTTCTCTGATTTTTAAGTTCACCCATAGACTGATAACGTTTTCTAAAATTCCTTTGCTTTCTAAAAAATAGTATATCTAAACTGTGACGGTTGAGGTTTATCCTCAGCATCACATTGCCCTGATCTTTGGTAAGACAGGGCAGGCTGTGTCTGGATGTATGGAGGAGGAGGGGGAGTTGGTCCTGGCAGGGACGCCTAAGGGGCAGGAGCTTGGAGTAGGCCAAGGAGCCAGATGGGCGTCCAAGTCGAGGAAAACGAGAATCAGGTAAAATGGGGAGTTTTGAGATTTGATTTGGATTCGAATCAAGAATGGAATGGAACAGGTGCTTGGAAGTTTCGCGGTTCGTTTGGAATTCAAAATGGAACTGGTGCGGAACTGTTGAGAATCAGAACTGGCACAGAACCATTGAGTGAGGATTCCGCGATCCTGCTGTAAGGTTTACACCAAGCATTAGTCAGATTAGCACCATAAGCTTGTGTTATATTTTATATTAGCTTGTAGCATGTGTATATAGGGAAGGAACTGGGAGCTGGAGGCTTCTCAGTTCTGTTTTCTATCAACCTGGCCAATATTAAATAAAAGAACTTTAAAATTCATATATTTACAGTTTGAGTTTATTTAAAATATTGCCTAACTGCAGCCATGTTTGGCTTGAATCAACAAGAATTGGACTTTGAGAGTGAGCTTGGGAGGGACCATCTAGTACTAAAAAAAAAAAAGAGAGTGAGCTTGGGAGAGCTATTGCCTCCCTTTATACCTTGTCTTGGAGTCAAGGCATGTTGCTGGGGTTAAGTATATTTGCAATTGTCTTCCAGGGGGTGCTTGTCCAATCTTGTAGCGCGCGCACAAGGAGAGTAGTATCAGGAGCCCTGTCAGCCCTATGGTCTGTAACATGGATCCTGTTGCCCAACTCATTCGTGGCTCATTGGAAGGAGCCAGTGCGTTACATTAAACAGAACTCATTTACTTTCCTGTCGTTGTGGTGGCAAGCAAAAGAGGTGCCAGAAGAAGTTGTGTTTCCAAAGTGGTATAATCATACTGCAACACTCTTGATGGTGATATTCTCCACCGCCTATTTGCTTCATGAATTATACTGGGTTTTGGAGTGTGTGTCCCAGAATGGTGGGAAAGTGGTAGGGCCTGGGAAGGACAAAGGAAGAATTCCCACGGTTTTGAAATTGGAAGACTTGGAACTGATCCACCAGACGTTTAGCCGAGTTCAGTTTCAGGGACGTTTGACAAAGGCAGCGGGTGGGGAGGATTCGTTTGCCTTGCAGTTAAGTCAGGTTCTGTTGGCACTTCCAGTAAAGCAGTCCAACTGGGTGCGAGAACTTTTGGAAGAGCAGTCAGGGTTACCTGTATCAGTGGAGGAATGTCTGGATTGGATTGATCGTGCAGCATGTCCAGATGAGATGCAGGATTCGGCCTGGGTGGCTTTACTGCAGTGTGGTCAAGGGAAGAAGTCAGTGGAGGAGTATGGCCAGATGTTCCGCACATTGGCAAGAGCAGCAAAGGCACCTGAGACTCAGCTTCCACGCATGTTTCGCCAAAACTTGCAAGCTGATCTATTATTGGCAATGGCGGCGGTGAAACCTGCAGCGACGTTGGAGGAAGAGGTGGGTTTGGCCTTGCAGGTAGAACAACAGTTGAGTTTGGTACGGGACCATCAGGAAGTTGTGCGAACCCCAGTGGGATTCCGAGGACAGAGTGGTGGAAGAAGGGCAGGTTCCGAGCCCATATATGGTACTAAGGGGTTTAGCTATGTGGAGGAAGGGAAGAAGAGTCAAGGGAATCCTGAGGGTATGGTGGAGGTGCGAGAGACAAGGATTCCCATTGGGATTACCACTCAGGATCCTGAGGCTCAGAATAAGAAGGCTCCTTATAATTTTTGCAAGAAACCGGTGAATCCGGTACCTCAAAATAAACTGCTTACTTCATCTTATCCTTATCTGATTTTGCCCATCAGTGTGCTCATGGGGGATGAAGGAAGGGATTGCGGTGAAGTTCTAGCTTTGATTGATACCGGAGCTGGGGAGAATTATGTTGAGGAGAAGTGGGCAAGAAGCCATGGATTGTCATTACAGAAGGATGGATGGGTGAAGTTGGCAGACACCTCCAAAAGAACGGCGGCATGGCGAGTACAGGCCAAGGTCCTGTTGAGGCAAGGCCTGGAGGTATTCAGGGAGGAGTTTCACGCCGTGGCTCACCTGCCACATTCTGTGGTGCTGGGGATGAGATGGTGGCACCATGTCCATCCACAGTTTGATATGAAGAGAGAGAGGGTTCTGCTGTCGCCTAGAGGCCAGGGGTCGTTTGAATGGACGTTTCAGTCCCAAGGTTCGTTGGTGAAGCACATGGGTGGAATCACCTCAAGTGTGTCAGCGGAAGGATTGCCAAGGGAGTATCAGGATTTCGCGGAGGTGTTTGAGCCTAAAGGTGATGCGCCTTTTTCACCTACAGGGGATTTTGCATTTGGTTTCCGGTTTAAGGAAGGCTCTGAGTTACCAAAGGGCTGTCCAGTCTATCCGTTGAATCCCGGGCCCGAGAGGCATTGGAGGGTTATGTCCAGAAGGTGCTGGATATGGGTTTGATTGTGCCCTCCAAGTCGCCGGTGGTTTCGCCAGTCCTGTTGGTTCCCAAGTCAGGGGGAGTTACGTCCTTGTGTTGATTTCTGACGCCTGAATGAGGTAACGGAACCTGATCCCTATCCAATGCCACTCATGGAGAACATTCTGCCCATGATCTCCAGGTGTGGGGTGTTCACCAAATTGGATTTGGTGGACGCTTTTAATCAAATTCCTGTTCGCCCTGAGCACCAGTGGTATACAGCATTCAAATGTTATCTGGGAAACTTCGAGTACAGGGTTATGCCATTTGGCCTATGCAATGCCCCTGCAGTTTTCCAGCGCATGATTGATCATGTATTGGGGGACTTAGTGGGTAGGTGTTGTGTTGCCTATATGGATGATATCCTGGTGTTTTCCAAATCGGTACAGGACCATGTGAGGGATGTGAGAAGTGTGTTGGAGGTGGTTAGGAACGCGGGCTTGAAGTTGAAGCCATCCAAATGTGAGTTCAATAAAGAATCGGTGTCCTTCCTAGGAAACGTGGTCCTCCAAGAAGGGATAGCGATCTGTCCTGATAAGTTGCAAGCAGTGTGGGAATGGAAGGCTCCTGGGAATAGGACTGAAGTGCGAAGCTTCTTGGGGGTGGTGAATTTTGTGCGGAGGTTTTCTAGGGATCTGGCCCAATGGGCTGTGCCGTTGACAAGACTGACGGGAAACGTGCCATTCGTTTGGGGGAGGCTGAGGAGAGGGCATTTCAGCAAGTGAAGACGAGTTTGCTGACAGCCCCAGTTCTGGCACACCCTGACCCAAACAAACCATTCGTGGTAGAGACTGACGCGTCAAATTTTGCACTTGGAGCTGTGTTATTGCAGGAGGGTAAAGATGGGGTTGAACATCCTGTCTGTTATTTCAGTCGGAAGATGGCACCAGCTGAAACCAACTATCCAGTTTATGATAAGGAACTTTTGGCAATAGTTGCAGCCTTAGGGGAGTGGCAACACCACCTATTGTATGCCAGGCACCCAGTTGTCATCTGAACGGACCATCGAGCCTTAGAATACTATAAGTCCCCACGCCTGATGAACCAGAGGCAGGCCCGGTGGCATTTAGAGTTGGTTCAATATGACCTGCGGATTGAATACAAGCCAGGAAAACAAAATATCTTGCCAGATTTATTGAGCCGTGATTCTGGACTGGTGTTTTCTGATGAGGAGTTGAGGAAGTTCAACACAGCCATGATGTTGCCACAGAACTTGTTTGCAACAATCCAGGGCTGGAGAGATGGAATGGCAGGAAGAATCTGGACTGCACAGCAAAGATGTGAGCTGGGCCAACGGATAAGAGAAGAGACAGGGGAAGGTGAGGCAAGCAGGGGGCATGCAGGATTCTCAGTTCGGGAGTGGTATCATACACCATGAGGGAAGGATTTGGGTCCCGGTGAAGAGTCTGCAACAAGAGGTAATGGCAGCTAATCACGACCATCCTCTGGCAGGTCATCCCGGTCAAGAGAAGATGTTAGATCTTGTTCGCCGTCACTATTCATGGAGAGGTGTGGGTGAGGCAGTGCGGAAGTATGTTTCACATTGTGTGGTTTGTGCCAGGGCAAAGGCCCAACAGGTGGCACCGGGGGGAAAATTGAAGCCGCTTCAAATTCCTTCTAGGCCATGGTCCTCAGTGAGTGTGGATTTCATCACAGGACTGCCCAAGTCACAGGGGATGGATGCTTTGATGGTGGTGGTGGATCGTTTAACTAAATATGCAGAGTTTTTCCCTTGTCGGTTGACCATTTCTGCAAAAGTGGCAGGACAGATTTTTGTAAATGAGATTTTCTCCAGACATGGGGTGCCTGAAGAGATTGTGTCAGATTGGGGTCCGCAATTTACATCTAAATTTTGGCTCCACATGTTGGGAAATCTAAAGATCAAGGCTTGCCATTTGTCAGCATATCATCCTCAGTCAGATGGCCAAACTGAGAGAGTAAATCAGATATTAGAGCAGTATTTGAGGTGCTATGTTTCAGGGCGGCAGGATGACTGGGTATATTGGGTGAAGCTGGCTCAATTTGCTTATAACAATCATAAGCATTCATCCACGGGTATGACCCCATTTTTCGCAAATCACGGCCAACACCCAGAGGGTATGGGGCCTAGGGAGCAAGGGCGGAATCCAGCGGCAGATGAACTGTCACGAGATACCCGTGACACCCTGGAGCTCCTGAAGAAGAATTTGGTGGTGGCAGTCGCAGCTCAGAAGAGGAAGGCAGACCGGCATAGATCTGAAGGTAGAGCTTTCAAGAGAGGTGATTGGGTCTTGGTGAATGCTCGGAACTACGCCTTGCCTGTAAGGAGCCAGAAATTGGGGCCGGTGGCGTTGGGCCCATATCAGGTAGTGAGGGCGGTGAACGAGGTGGCATTTGAGCTGAAGCTCCCAGAAGGGTCAAGAGCTCATCCAGTGTTGCACGTATCGCAGCTCAAGCCATTCTTTGGCCAGCCACCTGAAAGTCCTTCCCCTTTATTCCCAGCTGGAGAAGGAGCCAAGGAGTATGAAGTTGAGGAGATTCTTGACACCAAAGTGGTGAGAGGATGTCGTTCATTCTTGGTACGTTGGGTGGGTCATCCTATTGAGGAGTCCACATGGCAGTCAGCTAGGGATTGTGCCTGATGTCCTGAGAAAATCCAAGAGTTTTTCCTGTCTAGGGGGGTGATGTGACAGTTGAGGTTTATCCTCAGCATCACATTGCCCTGATCTTTGGTAAGACAGGGCAGGCTGTGTCTGGATGTATGGAGGAGGAGGGGGAGTTGGTCCTGGCAGGGACGCCTAAGGGGCAGGAGCTTGGAGTAGGCCAAGGAGCCAGATGGGCGTCCAAGTCGAGGAAAAACGAGAATCAGGTAAAATGGGGAGTTTTGAGATTCGATTTGGATTCGAATCAAGAATGGAATGGAACAGGTGCTTGGAAGTTTCATGCGGTTCGTTTGGAATTCAAAATGGAACTGGTGCGGAATTGTTGAGAATCAGAACTGGCACAGAACCATTGAGTGAGGATTCCGCGATCCTGCTGTAAGGTTTACACCAAGCATTAGTCAGATTAGCACCATAAGCTTGTGTTATATTTTATATTAGCTTGTAGCATGTGTATATAGGGAAGGAACTGGGAGCTGGAGGCTTCTCAGTTCTGTTTTCTATCAACCTGGCCAATATTAAATAAAAGAACTTTAAAATTCATATATTTACAGTTTGAGTTTATTTAAAATATTGCCTAACTGCAGCCATGTTTGGCTTGAATCAACAAGAATTGGACTTTGAGAGTGAGCTTGGGAGAGCTATTGCCTCCCTTTATACCTTGTCTTGGAGTCAAGGCATGTTGCTGGGGTTAAGTATATTTGCAACTGTCTTCCAGGGGGTGCTTGTCCAATCTTGTAGCGCGCGCACAAGGAGAGTAGTATCAGGAGCCCTGTCAGCCCTATGGTCTGTAACATGGATCCTGTTGCCCAACTCATTCAGGGCTCATTGGAAGGAGCCAGTGCGTTACATAAACCTTAGAATGAAAGTTATTTTCTAGTAAACTCATTTCAGTTTTTACTTCATCCATATAAGATTGGCTGAAACCTTTTTTGCAATGGTTGTCCTAGGTCTATGGTTCTGGCCTCACTCTACATTTACTACCAAAATGAAAACTCTTGTCTATGTCTAATCTGCAGAGCTCATAAAATTCTGCATATATTTGTTTTTAATTTGAATCTGACCCAAACTTGCTCAGTTCCATATGCAATTTTCTCTCTCTCTGAGAAAGTTTGTTGTTCATTTTGTACTAGAATGTTATATAGAAACATTTTAGCGATTACAAAGGATATTACTTCAAGCTCCTTGCCCATTGTATACCCATTTGGCTGACTTTTCATAAATTTTTACTTTCTGCAACCTCCTGAAATCTACTTTCCATTAAATAATCTAGGAAAATCTTTGAGCAATCATGAGCTTCTTTTCTTTTTATAATTTTCTAGAGTATGCCCAACAATTACAGTGTTGGCCCCTAGATATTTTTACACTAAGTTGATATTCTCTTATCCCTCCTAATTTTGCCCTTGATCTTATAAATGGTTGCGCTGAAGGTGTTGCACGTCCCAGTTACTCAAGAAACTTTTTAAAGTATGTAGTATCTGTCACTACCCAACTCTTCATACCTCTGGAATTAAAATTAAATTGAAGATTTTTTGACAAGCTTTATAACATTAGGTTTCATATTAAGTTATAAAGGAAAGAGCTTGCAGATAGTCTTCTCTAATTTCTTCTTTGTAAGATTATTAATGGGATTACCAGTGGATGCTTGCACCAAGTGAGACAAGTAGAACCCTTATGTTATCCATGCCAACTATGGTAGCTTTTATTGCACCTTTTAAATATCATCCAGCTACAATAAGGATTATACCACCTTTGTCCTCTTGTCCTAGGGAGACCTTACTATTGTCCAGTACTTGCATCTGTTTAAGAATAAAGCATCACAACTGAACTCATTTGAACAATTAAAATTTTCTCTCCTCCGCAAGTTCCTAGACAATACTGAACCCTTACTGTGTATCTGAGATAAGCCCCTCACCTACTTTAGCTATATATTTCTCTACAATCATGTCTATACTGTTCCAAAGAGTTTGTCCTGCCCAACCTAACTTCAACTTCTGGTTTCTTGCCAACTCTAGCTCAGTTGTACCTTCTCAGAGTACCTTATTTGCAAAATCTTGGTTCTCTTTAAGTCTCATATCTCAGTGTAACTTACCTCAATGAAAGGCTTTTTATCATGGATTTCTCCATTTTTGCCAATGAATATACTCAAATTGTTTTGTCAAACTACAGTTTATAACATGAAGTGAGCTTTCCAGCAGATGATACTAAAACCTCCATCATAGGTGAAATTCTCCTCATTATTAGTCCTGCACTGTTGCACTCCACAGATTACCCTAATCTTTTGTCCTGAAAGGTAAAAAAGGTTAGTATTCTATCTTTCTTGTTTCAGAGCATCCACATTACAGTTGATCTGGACCCTATAATGCCATTTTAGACTCTAGATCCACCAGTCAGTAGCCTTTTCTGGGCAAGTGGAGAAAGTTTTCCTATTGTCTTAGAGTCTTGCTCTCTAGATGATCCCATTCAGAATCAGGTAGGAATTTCCAAAAAGACGATTAAAGAAAAAGCTCTCCTTAATTGACCCCTCAATAAGCATGGTAGCACTAACTGTTGTGGTTGCCTGTGACAAGGACCCTTTTGCTTAACATAGAGTATCAAGATATCCTAAACCATCAGGTCTCAGTAGCAACTCACAGGTAATGGGTAGTCATATTCTTTAGAGTTCACAGGGAACACACGCCTACTTCCCCTTCTGTTATCAGATATATGGCATTCCAAGAAAAGACTTGCTTCCATCAGGATATTCCAATACTTATAATAGCATTCATAGTCTGCATGACATTGCCATTATGGGAATGCAAGAGTACAATTCTTTAGATAAGAGATATGAGAAGTATTTATGAATGAACAGCAATCCTATACCAACTATTAGCTGAGAACAAGTAATAGCTTTGCTCACGCCTCTTGAGCTGTAGGGGAACCAATTAGTTTGGATAGGGGAGCTTGTATCAATTTTTCTGGATTGGGTTTAAAGTCAGGACTAATATGAGTGTACATCTGGTAGTAAAAGATGATCACCACATCTCCACTTTTAATTCTGTTAGAATTTTTATCATAATTCCATTCAGTTGGGAAGTTCCTCTCAATTGGGTCTTGCATGTGATAGGTTGCTTTGGTCAGTTTACCTTGCTGTTTAGGGTGGTAATTATTTCATGCTTATATGCGGGTGGGGTTTTATGGTCAGTTCCTCATAATGAGTTCCTTGGTTGTCTCCATTGAGTGAGGCTAATACTGAAACCATTAAGGAAATGACAACCACCATTATGAAAAGCAGTGAGTGGGGATTATTAACTATGGCAATTTTGTTAGGGTAGACAAGAATTTTAAACTTGATAAAATTTAAAATTAGGCAGAAACAATTTTAAAAAAGAAGGTTACATTAAAAAAGAGTATAAAACCACAGCACTATACTGAAGGCAGAGCTCATATTTTATATTGTAAAACAGGTGGTGGAAGCTGTGCACTTGTATGACAACAGAGTGGCTGCTAAATATTCCCAAGGACATTAGAAATTTGTCCATTGTTATTACTCAAGTATTACATTGTTTGCTAGGGCTTCAGGAATTGGATACTATGAAAGGCTAATCTGATACCTTAACTTAGGGTAAATTAACAACTTTTTTGAGTGTAAGGCTTTTCACCCTCATTTACTCAGAGACTATTTCACCCATGCAGGGTTCTCCTATTGTCAAGTCCAAAGAATTTTCTGTACTTTTTTGGGGGTTTCCTTCTTAATCAAGTGTGAAAATTTTATACCTTTTGAGTGTTTGATTGCAATCAGGTATAATGGGTGCAAATTTATTGACATATGTGGTTGAGTTTCTAATTTTGTGGCTGGGTGCTGTGCTCAATTAGCTCAACAGTCAATACTTTAATCAGTATAAGACTCATAAAAAGTATATTTTTTTAGTACTAGATGGTCCCAACCTGAGGGGGAATTCATCAATGTTTATAAAAAGTATATTATTTATTTTTTTAGCACTAGTGGTGCCTAACCCAAAAGAGGGAGCTGCCACGCATCTTTATTTGCAAATGGGCCAAACAAAGGGATTATCATAAATTAAAAAAATTCCAATACAGCCCCTAGGTTATCAGCCTAGCAAGCTATATCAGATGGTGAGGAAGCTTTGAAGAAACTTTTGTCTGGCGCCAAAAAGTATATTATTTTTTTATAGTGAAAAGTCACACTTAGGTCTAATTAATTTGAGTATCTGTCCTATGTAAGTATGGCAAAAGGGACTTATTAAAGTCAAGTATATTTTGGTATAGAATTAATACTTTAACTTTATTATAGTATATAATATGTTTTTTATATATCATTCTTTTCAATATAAATCCCATAAGAAAAAGGATTGATAAAAATTTACTGAGAACGAAATCTTGATGGAAAACTCTTGGTCAAGTGATGCATTCATATTGTATAATGCTTTTGTAGCATATATTTTTTTTAGTACTAGATGGTATTTTGTAGCATATATTTATTAGGGAGAAAAGGTTTGTTAAATGTACTTTGTCAGATGAGACTTGGTATCACATATGTCAATTGTTGGACATATTCTTGTTTCTTACCCTTTTGTAAATTTGTTATAATTTACTGCCTCATGTGCTACCTAGTGCAATAGTTGCCTGACATTTTGATGATCAATTTTTTAAATTTGGCAGAATTTCATCTTGGGTATCTTATGCTCAAATAAGTCTGGTGATTGTTTTCTAGTATTCAATTGAGCCTTCTTGACCATCAATTTTTTCATAAGATTAATTAATGGGATTTTTGATATGATATATGTCCTATGGCTGGGGGGTAAGTTCAAAGTATGAGATCATAGCGTGATGAGCTTAAATGATTATGGGTGTGGATAGTTTTTGCATAGGTTGGCCAATAAAATCAACTAAATCTAAAAATGAATTGTTGTAGATGGCAATCAGTAAGTTTAGCATAGATTGACCAATTAAATCAACTAAAAATTAAAAATAAATTATTGTAGATGGCAATCAGTAATTTAGTATAAGTTGACCAATTAAATTAACTAAATCTAAAAATGAGGTATTGTAGAAAGATATCTGAAAAGTTTACCCTATAATTAACTGATAAAATCATCTAAATAATAAAAACTAAATAAGTAAAAACTGTCAACCATATATTTGTTACATTAAACTAATCAAGTTAGTTGAACATATATACTAATTTCATAGAATATTTATGTCAAGTTTATCTGATATTGGTAAATTGTCTAGGAGTAGGTGTTGAAATAAACATGCATTTATAATGATTATTTATAAGATGATTTCCTAAACCACCACAACTAAAATAGTACCTAATTTAATATAAATTAAATAAATTTGAATCTATCTACCAGCTACTTGCCTGCTGTCATACACAGTTTTAGTTAGGTTAATCAAACCATTACTAAAGTAATCTAATCATCTCAGGTATTATTCTTTTAAAAGTTAAATGACAAAACATAATAAGAGTATCCTATCATAACTGTAGATAAGATATAAGAAAGTATTTAACCTTCAGCTATAAGGCATATATCATGCACTTAAGTTTTTTACCATAAGGTAAAACTTTAATCATTTTTATACCCCTTATTGGGTCTAGGCAGTGATTCTTTCATGAAAGTTAAGTAATCAATATTCTTCCCATCAAATATCTCGACATCTAACATCTTCCTTTTCAATAATATTGGCAAAGAGTACTGATGTAGAAATCAGCAATGTATGCAGTTAATAGTTGATCCAATTTCTAAATACAAGATTAAGTTTTTGTCCTGCATTTATAGATTATAGCATATGGCTCATCCCAGATAAAAGCTAGTTTTCCTCCTTGGGAAGTGATATGATTGTGGTAGTGCAAGAGTAAGTCTAGGGGAACGTCCTCTGTATGTCAACTGGGCTCTCTTTCCGTTTCCAAACAAAAAGGCTCCAAAGAGGGTGGTGGTTCCTCTCATCACCCAGGGCAATCTCGCCCACGTGGTAGATGAGTGCTGGGTAACAGCCCTCCCTCTTTGGTCCCTCCCCTGGTGCCCACATTTTCCTCTTCAGAACTGGTATGCCTGATTAGGTAAATTTTCACCAAAATTGCAGAAATTAAGTTAATCAGTCCAAAAATGAGTGGAAATGAGCCCAACAATTGTGATCCATATAGTCAAAAAGGAATGAAGTTTGACTTATTGGCCAGAATCCCTGATGGTTATGACTTGGTCAACTCCTCAAGCATCAAAATTAACCCTTTCCCAAAATTGTCAGGTATGATCCCTGACATGCAGGTAGCAGCATCAAACTCCATTAGCAATAGTTTGAAGCTCCCTTCCAGTCAATTGGGCATTGCGGCCAATGCAACGCTTTTAACCAAATGAATGGCCCAGCGACTGGGCATGGGTGGGTTAGGCATCCTGAACCTATTCCCAACCAAAGGGGACTACCCCTATGTGGGGTGGCCTTGGGGGATTCCTGTTTCTTGTTGGGCTAGATGCCATCACGCTAACTTCTGGAAATGCAGCTGATTTTCAGTTTGGGCATTCAAGGTTGAACTGACAGTGACTCAGACTGCCACCAAATTCTTCAATGTTGGTTCCCAGTGGACTTATCTGTCCCCATTCCTTAATAATTTGCCAGTTAGGTCAAGCTTGAGGGACCCAATCCCAGCTTGTTTCCTCTCCAATCGACCACTATTTAATCAGTCACATTGCACTGAGATAATATTTGTTCAATTTTTCTTTCCTAGATTTCCCATTAAAAACCTCTCCATAAAAATTAGTTTTTATGTTGAAAAATAAACCGCCTTTTTCACTGACCCTCACACTCCCCTCAGGGTTAACAGCTGTACTCATCTGGTATTTTATTATGTGCCTGTATGAGATTCTGGCTCACCAGCAGTTTTTGGGAAAATTTATTTCCAATTCCATATCTGTCATATCAGCAGCAGTGCCTTTGGCATTCCGGTTTGCCATTCTGGTGCTCTGGCAACTAGGCTGGCAGGCTGGTCTAATTCTTACATGCTGTTTGCCTGACAACAAGACTAAATATGAAATCTCAAAAGTAGGTAAATGTTGATAGGATATAAATACTGCTAGGCATTTTCTAGTAACAGTTTTGCTTACTTTTCACTGCCTCTGAATTAAGTTGTATAATCTTCTGTGATAATCTTCTTAGCTTTTTTTCACATCTTTGGTATTCTTACAATTAGCTTCTTGATCTAGTAGAGCCAGGATTCTAGGGTCTTATCATATAAGGCCTGAAGGGTGATATTTATTATGATATAATGGAAACTTATCTTGATAGCCATTAATGCACTTGAGAAATATTGGTTTTAGTGTAGTGAACTGGTAGTGGCCAGCTTAATATTATTGCAACTAACGTTCCATTTGCTCTCTATATATGATTAATAGGTGATTTGTAGGGCGCTAAAAATGGTATTTGAGTCCCCATAGTTATAGGTAAAATTATCACAACTCTGAAGGTTCTTTCCATTATCACATATTAGTACTTGTGAGCAACTGTGCTTAGTAAATATATTCCAGTATAAAAGTTTAGCTGTAGCCTTGGCAATCTGCACAGGGATGGCAATTTTTCCCACTTTGTGAAATGATTGCTATCATACAAGGATGTATCAATTTCCTTCTGTGGATTCAGGAAGTGGGCCTATGACATCTAAAATGATAGTATGAAACAGCTGCTGAGGGGTTATTAGCTCATACTTGTACTTAGCCTTATGCAGCATTTGTTTTTGACAAGTTATGTAAGCATATAAGACTTCCACTACAGAGTCCAGTATTCCTTTCCAATAGTAGCAAAATTTGATCCATTTGTAAGTTTTCTTAGCTCCTCCATGGCCTAAAGTATTGTGCACTTCCATTATCACTGGAACCCTGTAAGTCCTGGGTTCAGCCCTTGCAACTGGATAGGTATCAACACCCTTTCTGGACAAAAAGGGGCCACAAGGCTCCAGTGGACCCCCTGTCACAGCTGGGCAACCTAGCCCATGTGATAGATGAGCGCTGGGTGACTACCTCCCCCCAAAGATACCCCATTACCACCTCTTCCCCCTCCTCAACCCTGGTAAGTTTGATAGAAGGAGTCTGCAGGGAGATTGCGCATACCAGGGGGCATGGACAGGCCCTTAGGACCACCCACTCCCCAGACAAACTATATTAGAATTTTGGGAAAATAGCAATTTCCAACATTAGAGCCCAGCCTGCAAATTTTGGACTAGGGAGCCGGTCTGGACTGGCCTGCACCAGAAATCAGATAAGAATATGGCTCAAATCTCAAATCAGGGCCTGAATGACTTGGACCATCTGCCCCAATGCTCCAAAATGGATCCAGGGAGTTCAGACCACATGAGTAGTCCAATTGAGGGATCAGTTTGAGTTGCAAATAATCTAAACAAAGGACCCCTACCTTCTGGGATGAATCCAGAAAACCCAAACCATGCAAACAGGCCAACTTGGATGACCAGGACCCAGATTGGTAGCATTAACTTAATTTGGCCCCAGAAATCTGGGAAAATTTCCAAAAGTTTTCTTGACTTTTGCCAAAATCTGAAGCATCATTCTACCCCCCTCCAAGCCAGCCAACCAAATCCCATCAACAATCCCCAAATGACCGGTCCCTCAATATCTTCCCTCATGCATTTTGCCCAGTTCTTAAGGCAACTGCCCTGGCTGAGGGTAGGTGTTGGTTCATTCTCATATCCTTTACTTATTAAAATTCAAATTTTCAGTCTAGCTTGCCACAGGCTCCATCTGCCTTATTTATTTTTAAAAATTCTGCCATCAGTCTGATGAAACTCACTGTCACCCAAGTTCTCCTGCTGATGTTCACCAACTGAAAATCCAGTTGCTAGACCCTACCATGTGGCAGTGGATCACAAATGTGATAATCTGCCTCACCCCCAACAATAAGGCTGCTGCTTCATTCATTTATGTGCATCCAATTAAATGGAGATACTTCTATCCATTTGGTTACCAAGTCCTCCAAAACAGCTCCCCAGCTAGAGCAGCACCCAAGCTCCCCTGCCCCGCCACTCATGGAACTGGCTTCCATAACTGCCTCAGCCTTAGTTGGCTCAGCCCATCTGTGGGACCTGGAGCACCCCTTCCAGGGGAAGCTCAGTCCCAACCCCTCTTATGGGTCTTACTCTACCTTCACTCACACTTCCAACCATGTAGTGGCCTCTGTGCCATCTCTTGCTGGCGTGCAAGCCCCCTACTCAAATCTAAAGGCCAGCAACTGCAAACCCTGAAGGAGTTGTCATCCTCCCTGCCTCTCCCACCCTTGGTGGTTGCCCTGCAAGTCTCATGGTTTCCCCCAATGCAACCATCTGGTTTGCCTTGGGGGTCTTTGATATGTAACTGAACTTTTACTTTCTTCACATCTTCCATATAACCTCACTCTTATTAATCACTTGGACTGCTATGCTTTTGTAATTCTGAGTCATCCACTGGGTGCTCGCACACCCCAACTGGGAGCCCAGTCTAGTTCTTCTTAACCAAATCCATGACATAATAAACTGACCACTAATTTCAGCCTTCTCTGCCCTCCTTGCTGGCATAAGCAAAGCGTTGGCCTATGCCCTCACTCTGAACATGCTCTCCTTCTATGACCTGGCCTTCTCCTGCTGGTTGGTGACAATTGTAAGTCCTGGGGACCAGCTCCTGCAACTGGATAGGGAGCAACACCCCTTTCAGACAAAAAGGGGTCCAAAGGCCCAAGTGGACCCCCTGTTGCAGTTGAGTGACTTGGTGCATGTAGTAGATGAGCGCTGGGTGACTGCCCTTCCCCCTAAAGACAACCAGTTTCTTCCCTCCCCCTCCTCAACCTTGGTAAGACTAATAGAGGGGGTCTGCCAGGAGATTATGCAAGCCAGGGGCCATGGGCAGGCCTCTGGGACCCTTCACTCACCAGAAAAAGCATGCCAAAATTTTGTAGAAATAGCCAGTACTAATGTCAGAGCCTGGTCTGCAAATTATGGGCTGGAGGAGCTGGTCTAGACTGGCTGGGGCTGGAAATTAGTTGGCGCATGATTTGGGTTTCAAACCAGGTTGCAAGCAACTTGGACCAGTTGCCCCTACTCCCCAGGATGGATCTGGGAAGTTCAGATTGTGCAAATAGTCAGATTGAGAGTTTGGACCAGATTGCAAATGACCCAGCACAGTGGCCACAGCCCCTGGGACAAATCTGGGAATCTGAACCATGTGAACAGGCTGACTCAAATGGTCAGGGATCAGATTGGTACCATTGACCTAGTTTGGCCCCAAAAATTCAGAAAAATCTGCAAAAGTTTTTTTATCTTTGCCAAGATTTTGGACATCCCCCACCCTCCTCCCCACCAGCCAACCAAATCCCATTGCCAATCCCCAATCACCCAATCCCTCAGCACCTCCACTATGCAATTCTCCCCATATTTAAGGCAACTATCCTGTTGAGGGGCAGTTGTCAGTTCATTCTCTAATCTTCCCACGCTTTGCACCAAATAAAACTTGAATAATCTGGACACCTTGCCGCAGCCTCCATCCATTTACTATTTTTTCAAAATTCCGCTGATTGCTCTGGCAAAGTGTGCCGTCATCCAGATAATCATCCTGATGTTCACTGACTGGGTCATCTGGTTGCTTGACCCTGCCATGCAGCAGCGGATTGTATCTACCATAAACTATCTCACCCCCAACAACAAAGTTGCTTCTCCATCCATTTTTGCATATCCGTCTAATGTGAATCTGTCCATTTGCTCTGTCACTGGAATTTCTGAGATCGCTCTCCTGTTGGAGCAGCGCCAGGGTGCCCCTGCCCCAGTGCTCGCAAACTTAGCCCCCATACCTGGCTCATCCACCACTGGCCCCACCCACCTGAGGATACTGGAGCACCCCACCCAAGGGGAGCTCAGCCCTAATGCTCACCGCGGGCCTGTTTCCCCCTCCACCCACACCTCTGTTCATGTGGCAGCCCCCATGCCACCCCTCACTGGCGTGCAAACTTACTTGTTCAAAGCTGAAGGCCAGCAACTGCAAACCCTGGAGGAGTTGTCATCCTCCCCACCTCTTCCGCCCTTGGAGGTTGCCCCCACAAGACTTGCAGTTGCCCTCATTGCAACCATCTGGTTTGCCTTGGGGGCCTTCAGTACATTAATGAACCTTTATTATCCTCCCATCCATAATAGATCTCCCCTACTTCAAGTTGCTCAGACCGCTGTGCCTCTGGCATTCTGGGCTCTCCACTAGGTGCTCACACACCCAGACTGGGAGCTCAGTCTAATTCTTATCAGCTGCATCCATGACATAATGAACCGACCAGTAACCTTGGCCTTCTCCGCCCTCCTTGCTGGCACTGGCAAAGCGTTGGCCTACGCTCTTACCCTAAATGTGCTCTCCCTTTGCAACCTGGCCTTCTCCTGCTGGTTTTTGCCTCATTCATCTGAGCATGCCGCCAGGTTGTGTTGATTTGGTCCCCACCCCACCAAGCCCTGGCAACTAGTGTCACCCCATCAGTCAACATGATAGGGTTGGGGTCCCCCTATCCCTTCTGATGAGGTGACCAACCAAGTCCTGGGTGTCCTGGAAGAACTTCAGGTGCACTTTACTGCTGATGGGGGAAAATCCCTCCTTCCCTCTGATGCCCAGCAGAGCGTAGCTCTCCATGATGCCCTAGATGGGGATGCACGTCGCTGGATCAGGGGAGTGCTCCACTCCGCTGCTAAGTCTGGGAACCCCACCCCTTTACTTGCACTGGTCACTTCAGCGTTCCAGGCCCCTGAGTCTAGACTGGTGCGCCTCTTCCTTCTTTTCACACTAGGACAGACAGCCACAGACCTACCCTCCCTGGTTGAAGCCTTTGCAGTCCTGGCCCCCACTGTGCCCATCCCTCCTATAATTGCCATCTCCGCCTTCTGAGCTGCCTTGGACCCCACTGCAGCTGCTCATACATCTTGGGACCCCCTCCCCAGGTCCTTAGAAATTGCATTCTCTGTGGCCCATGCAATTGGGGCCAGGCCTTTCCATACCCCTGCGTGTGCTGTTGCAGCTCTTGAGGTACCGCATGCCACCCCTTCCCCCTGCCAGTGGTTGTAACCAAGGAAAGCACCCCCCAGGCCTCGCCACCCTCTGCGCCCCCTCTGTAACCACCTTGGGTACCTTCCCCTTGGAAGAACCCCTGCCTGCTGCACCCCCTGCCCTCACCTCAGATCAGGAGAGTGGGTCCTCAATTCCCCAGAGTTTAGAGCCTGCCCGCCTTGGTGCTATCACCCCCCAGTTAACCCTGATGCCCCCCTAAAGAGAGTGTAGTGGGCGTATGCATCAACCCTCGCTGCCCCATTTGGGACAAGGATGAAGCAGAAACCTCTCCCCAGTTACAGACCAGTCTGGCGTCTCTCAGTCAATCTCTTTTTAATGATGGGTCATGCCCCTCCTTGGCTGCCCTCTCTCTCACCCATCCCAATAAAGAGGATCAAGCCTACTTCTTGTTCCCTATCTTTTTCCCCTCGGAGTCAGGAAAAATCACTGTGCAAGCCCTCCTCAACACTGGAGCAGTGGGAAACTCTATTGACCTCAGTGTGGCACGTTCCTTGGACCTGGTGATGGAAGAAGCCTCATCAGTTCTGGGCGCCTCATCAGAGCCCATGAAGTCCTACCACATCTAACGCCCATTGCACTTCTCCATTCATGATTTTGGGTTTAGTGACCACTTCTCAGCCGTACAGTACTTGCTCTATCCCGTGATCCTGAGGTGGGCTGGTGGTGGCGCCAGCAGGTCTGCATTAACCTTGCAAATAACTCCTTGTTGTTCTCAAACCTCAAGTTGAGTAGAGAGTTTCCCTTGTTAAAAACCCCCCTGATCACATCCCTTAGCTCCATTTCCCCCTGATCCCACTCCTATTGACCTCCCTTCAGACTTCCCTCCCTTCCTAACCCCTATAAGTCCATCCTTGACATGTCACTGGCCTCCAAGCTCCCCCTACACTCCAAATATGACCTATCGTTTCAGCTGACAGTTTATCTAGTCAATATCAACTGCTTATCTACCCCTAAACTGAGGAAGAGGACAAGGCTTTGGGGATTTAGCTAGATGAGATGTTAGAAAAGGGGTGGCTTATTAAGAAATATTCCCCTATCACTAACCCATAGTTTTCACTTGGAAAGCAGATGGCACCCTGCGCCCTTGCATTGACTACAGTCACCTCAACAACATCACCATCCCTGACCCCTACCCTTTACCCTTAGAGCAAACCATTGCCCAAGCCATTGCCAAATCCTGGGTCTTCTCAAAGTTGATTCTGGTGAACGCCTTTAACCAGGTGAAGGTGGCAAGAGGACAGGAGTGGCTCACAGCTATCTAAACTCACCGGGTCTTTTTCAGTTCAGAGTGATGCCCTTCAGATTGAAGAATGCTCCAGCTACCTTTCAACGCCTTATCAATAATGTGCTTGGGTACTTGCGCTTCTCATGCGCTGTAGCCTACATTGATAATATTATGATCCACTCCCCTACCCCAGAGCAATACGCCAAGGATCTAGAAGCAGTGGTGGCAGCCCTCCACAAGGCAGGGCTCTTTCTAAAACCCTCAAAGTGCAAATTTTTCTGGGATGATGTAACCTTCTTAGGTAACCTCATCCTGAAGGATGGATATGCTGTTCCCCTTCTAAGCTTGAGGTGAACCAGTCTTGGCCTACCCCAACTACACAAAAACAACTTCAAAGTTTCCTCAGCACCATCACCTTCTTAAAAAATTCTCCTCAGCCCTCGCCCTACTGGCAGCACCCCTTCACCCCCTCAATGAGAAGAACACCCCCTTCAAGTGGTCCCCGGAATGCCAGCAGGTTTTTGAGTCTATCAAAGAGGTTTTCCTCACTGCCCCAGTTCTGCAGCATGCCAACACCTCCCACCCCTTTATAGTAGCCTGCGATGCCTCATCAGTTGTGGTGGGTGCTGTGCTGCTACAGGAGCACGAGGGGGTTGAGCACCCAGTGGCCTACTACTCCTGCAAATTCACCTCCACAGAACAAGTGTTGCCAATATATGACAAGGAGCTAGCGGCAGTGGCGTGGTCACTCACCCACTGGCAATATCTCCTTCAGGGAGCCCAGCACAAAATCACCATTTGGACTGACCATAGGGCATTACTATACTACCACAAACCCCAGAAGTTGGGGCACCAGCAAACTCACACATACCAGGATCTATGTGGGCTTCATTTCATATAAATTTATAAAAGGCCCCCTGAACGTGTTGCTGAACATGCTCAGCTGGAACCCATCTCTGTCACCCAATGGTGGAGAGGACCTGCTAGAGCTTACTAGTGTAGTGCCCCCTCCCAAATCCTCTCCTTGGCCCCCCAACAGTAGCTTTTGCCAACCTTGCCCTAGACACCCCGCTCCTCCTCCGCATCCTTGCTGCCCAGATCTGTTGCCCCAAAGAATTAGAGCTTTATACTGGCTTAAAGTCTATGAGTTGGAAGAGAGACCAGTATACTTTGAGGGAGGGAACCATCTGGTTTATGTGATTGGGTTTGGGTCCCCCCATCCCTACATAGTTGTGTTATCAAGGAACACCATGTCCCCAAGACTGTTGGGCACACTGGCATCAAGAAGTGCGTGGATCTCATATAGAGAACTTATAATTGGCTGGGGTCCTCAAAGGACATTCCCTCCTGGATCTCCCGCTGTGTCACCTGCACCCAGGCAAAATTGGATCATTCCGGGAAGAAGGGGTTGCTACACCCCCTGCAGCAGGCTGAAGGCCCATGGACCTCAGTCTCAGTGGACTTCATTGTGGAGCTCCCCCCTCTAATAGCTCAGATGATATCATGGTAGTCATAGATCAATTTATCAAGTTTGCGCTCTTCATCCCCTGCCTCTCCTCTATTACTGTGGTGGAGACTGCAAATTTATTTGTCAACCATGTCTTCACCATGTTTGGTCTCCCCAAAGAGATAGTGAGCGACAGGGGACCCCAGTTCACTGCCTGGTTCTGGGAAGAGTTGCTAACTCTCTCTCAGCATCAAGCCCTGCAGATCTACTGCCTACCACCCCCAGTCCGATGGGCAGACTGAGTGGGTGAACCAGGTACTAGAGCAGTACCTGCGTTGTTATGTGACAGTCTCACAAGACACTTGGGCCAAGGACCTGCCCCTTGCACAGTTTGCATATAACAATTCACTTCACTCCTCAACCAACCTCTCCCCCTTTGAGGCCACCCTGGGGTGCAACCCCTCCTTCCAAATTGGCCCCCGCTCTCCTCAGCAGTTCCTGCAGCCAAAGACCATGTGTGTGCACTCTGTGAAACACATAAGCTGGTCCAAAAACACAATGAGGAAGTCCATCAAGGACTGAAAAAAGTTTGCTGATTGGAAGTGCCTCCCTGGACATGAGATCAAAGTCAGCTCCCTCATCATGCTGGACACCCACAATCTTTCCTTGAAAGCCCCCACCCAAAAACTCACAGCCAAACACTCTGGTCTCTTCAAGGTCAAGAAAGACTTAGGCAATGGAGCCTACCATTTGAAGCTGCCCGCTCATTAAAAGCAGCATAATGTCTTCCATACCTCCCTCCTGACCCCCTCAAAGGGGAAAGGCCAACATCACCAGAGCCAATCCTTGTTGGGGAATCTCAGGAAGTGGAGGTGGAGGCTATCCTGGCTTCCTGGAGGTCCCACAGATCTGTTCAATACCTGGTTGCCTGGAAAGGCTACCCCTCTTATGAGAACAGCTGGGTGAGTACGCACAATTGTGTAAATTGCAAGGACCTGATAGAGGAATTCCACACCTCCCACCTGGCAGCTCCCCATCCCCCCAGAAGATTGCAGCCATCCTGGCCATAAAGCTCCCAGAGAGGCACAAGAACTATGCCTTGGTCCATGCCCCAGGTGCAGGTCTCCTCCATGTCAAAAAAGGAAAGGGTAGTGTAAGTCCTGAGGACCAGCCTCTGCAACTGGATAGGGAGCAACACCCCTTTTGGACAAAAAGGGGTCCAAAAGCCCAAGTGGACCCCCTATCACAGTTGAGCAACTTGTCACATGTGGTAGATGAGCGCTGGGTGACTGCCCTTCCCCCTAAATACAACCAGGTTTCTCCCCTCCCCCTCCTCAACCCTGGTAAGACTGTTAGAGGGGGTCTGCCAGGAGATTATGCAAGCCAAGGGCCATGGGCAGGCCCCTGGGACCCCTCACTCACCAGGAAAAGCATACCAAAATTTTGAGGAAATAGCCAGTACTAATATCAGAGCCTGGTCTGCAAATTCTGGGCTGGAGGAGCCAGTCCAGACTGGCTGAGGCCAGAAATCAGATTGGTGCATGATTCAGTTTTGAACCAGGTTGCAAGTGACTTAGACCAGTTGCCCCTACTCCCTGGGATGGATCTGGGAAGTTTGAATCGTGCAAATAGTCAGATCAAGAGTTTGGACCAGGTTGCAAATGACCCAGCACAGTGGCCATAGCCCCCAGGACAAATCTGGGGAATCTGAACTGTGTGAACAGGCTGACTTGAATGGTCAGAGCCCAGATTGGTATCATCAACCTGGTTTGGCCCCAAAAATTTGGAAAAATCTGCAAAAGTTTTTTTTATTTTTGCCAAGATTTTGGACATTCCCCCAACCTCCTCCCCACCAGCCAACCAAATCCCATTGCCAATCCCCAATCACCCAATCCCTCAGCACCTCCACTATGCAATTCTCCCCATACTTAAGGCAATAGCCCTGTCAAGGGGCGTTTGTCAGTTCATTCTCTAATCTTCCCACACTTTGCACCAAATAAAACTTAAATACCCCAGACACCTTGACACGGCCTCCATCTGTTTACTTTTTTTCAAAATTCTACCGATCAATCTGGTGAAGCATGCTGTCATCCAGATAATCATCCTGATGTTTGCCAACAGGGTCATCCAGTCGCTTGACCCTGTCACATGGTGGCAGAAGGTATCCACCATAAACCATCTCACCCCCAACAACAAAGTCACTTCTCCATCCATTTTTGCATATCTGTCTAATGCAAATCCATCTGTTCACTCCATCACTGAAATTTCTGAGACTGCTCCCCTTTTGGAGCAGTGACAGGGCGCCTCTGCCCTGGTGCTCATGAACTTGGCCCTCATACTTGGCTCATCTGACACTGGCCCCACCCATCTGAGGACCCTGGAGCACCCCGCCCAAGAGGAGCTTGGCCCTAATGCTCACCATGGGCCCATTTCCCCCTCCACCCACACCCCTGTTTGTGCGGTGGCCCCCATGCCGCCCCTTGCTGGTATGCAAACTCACTTGTTTAAAGCCAAAGGCCAGCAACTCCAAACCCTGGAGGAGTTGTCATCCTCCCCATCTCTCCCACCTTGGGGGTTGCCCCTGCAAAACTCGCGGTTGCCCCCATTGCAACCATCTGGTTTACCTTGGGGCCTTTGGTACATTAATGAAATTTATTTTCCTCACATCCCCAATAGATCTCCCCTACTTCAAGTTGCTCAGATCGCTGTGCCTCTGGCATTCTGGGCTCTCCACTGGGTGCTCATACGCCCATACTGGGAGCTCAATATAATTTTTATCAGCCGCATCCATGACAGCCTTGTTCATCTGGGCCTGCCGCCAGGCTCTTCTGAATTGGTCCCCACCCCGCTGAGCTCCAGTGGTGAGCGCCACTCCATCATTTGATGTAATATGGTTGGGGGTTCCCCCTGTCCCTTCTAATGAGGTGGACAATCAAATCCTGGGCATCCAGGCAGAGGTCCAGATGCACCTCAGTGCTGATGGTGAGAAATTCCTGCTTCTCTCTGATGCATAACAGAGCATGGCTCTCCTCAACGCCCTGGATGGGGATGCCCATCGTTGGGTCAGAGGAGTGCTCCACTCTGCTGCCAATTCAGGCAACCCCACCCCATTGTTGGCACTGATCACTTCTGCGGTCCAGGCCTCTGAGTCAAGGCTGGCGCACCTCTTACATCTGTTTACCTTGGGACAGACAGCCATGGACCTACCCTCCCTGATTGAGGCCTTCACAGTCCTGGCTCCAACTGTACCCATCCCTACTGAGATTGCCATCTCCACATTCCACGCTGCCTTGGACCCCACTGCGGTGGCCCACGCAGCTTGGGACCCACTCCCTGGATCCTTAGAGGTTGCATTCTCTGTGGCCCATGCAATTGGGGCCAGGCCCTTTTACACCTCCACATGTCCCATCGTCACCCCTGAGGCACCCCATAACATACCTCCTGTAAGGAGAGTGTCTATAACTCTCCTGTTCCCAGTGTGGTAGTTCATGGTGCACAAGGCCAACGCCAGGGAACTAGCCATTAGTATGAAAATTACTAAAGCCCAGTAGAAGGTGCTGGAGCAATAATAACTCAAGAGAAAGAGGGCGATCATTGATGGAAATAACCAGCCAAAAGCACACGGTGCACAAGGGAAGAATGGGTAAGCGTCCCAGGTTGGAGGGAACCTGGGCAACCCAACAGTGCACGAGGAGATAGCCTAATTGTATTTAAAATGGAATGGTTAACATAGCGCAAGACCTCCTCAAAGATGTCTGCACACAGGATCATCCAAGATAATATAAAATAAATGGAAAAATGGGAAAAGTTTATTGTGAGAAGTTGAACAACAAGGAAAGTTGGTCACAAAAATCAAATTTAAATAATGTCAGGATAATTTATGGTCTGCTGAAGTAGTCCCAAGCATTGATTCACCAATAGGCAAATGTCCCATCCAAATTAGTAGAATACACTGTAACTGATTTCACTTAAGTAATCAATTGAAGTTGTACTCTATCCAAAAGCGTTTTTTGTATATGGAACAGGTTTTAAACACCCGTTCCTCAATAAAATCATATCAAACCATCATCATTAATTGAATGTCTCATTCATTTTATGTCTGACCTGATCTAAGGGGCTAGGTGTTATGCACCTCACTAGTACCAATCTGGGAATATTTGGTTTGTACCCAGCATTATTCTAATGTGTGCTTGAGGTCAGGGAGGGCCTGAAGCTTCACCTTCTGGGACTCCTGTCGCCCAGCCTTATCCTTAGGGTTGGTGCCCACTATCATGTCATTTAACCATGACATTACCCTCTCCTCCTGATGGGGCTCAACCCCCTCCAGGGGCTTGCGCTAGGGAAAAGTTCTTGTGGGCTGGGGCCAACTTCATTGTGACAATGGTCAGTTTGGGTTGAGATTCAGCAGCCTGGGGGAAATGTTTATGGAAAGCTTCGATCAGATCTTGGGCATGCACTCAGTCACATGCTGGGACCCAACTGTTCTCTGCAACATCAAAACCCTTCCAAGATACCAGGTACTCAAGTCTTCTTTTAACATGGTGGGAGTCTACTATTTCTTCCACTTCCCACTCTGGCGCCCCATCCATGAGATGAGCCTCAGAAGTCTCTGATGGGGGCCCATGAACAACATCAGTTTGCTCTCATAAAAAACAGAAAAGATTTGAAACAAAGAAGGAAGATCTAACTGGTATGAGGCATTGCCCACCACTCTAACAACGTGGTAAGGGCCAATTCTCTTTAGTCCCAGCTTCTTGCATGGCTGCTTGATAGAGATGTTACAAGCATCAAGCATCATGAGATCACCTTTCTTGTACGCTGGACCCACTCGTCACTTACCATCAGCAGTATCCTTATACACTTGCATTACAGCCTACAAATTTTGTGGAAACCCCATGGTGGACCTTATCAATTTCTTGGCAAAGTTCACCGCCGTTTCAACCTTAGATCCACAGTTGGGCTCCATGTTAAAGGCAAAGTTAAATCCATGGTTGGCAAAAAAAGGAGAACAATTGATCAAAGAATGCAAGGTTTTGTTGTAACTAAATTGGGCATAGGAAGGTGAGAAACCCATTATGAATGATCTGCAGCAGTGTAACACCGCAGGAACTGTTCCAGGCACTGTTTTACTCGTTCAGTCTGCCCATCTGATTGAGGGGATAGGCAGTTGAATGGCAAGGGTGAATCTGAAGAGCCTTACACAACTATTTCCAAAAGATGGAGGTAAAGTGGGGTCCCCGGTCACTGATAATCTCTTGGGGAACCCCATGAAGCTCAAACGCATGAGTGACAAAGAGCCTAGCCATCTCAGCCACAGTTATTATAGTTTTGCAAGGAATAAAGTGGGCAAACTTTATAAAACAGTCCACCACCACCATGATGGCATCATAACCATCAGAGACGGTTAATTCCACAATGAAATCCACTGATAGGAAAGTCCAGGGCCCTTCAGCCTTCTGGACTGGTACCAACAACCCTGCTAAAGGTTGACAATTGGGTTTCATCTGGTTGTAGACCAGACACTCCTTAAAGTACTGCCCCACCTGAACAGGCAAGCCCTTCCAATTGTAGGTGTGACATATCAACTCCAAGGTCTTTGCTTTTCCAGGATGACCAATGGTGATCCCACCATGATGGTCCCAGATGATTTCCAGATGCAGTGGTCCGGCAGAAACCTATAGGCGCCCCTGAAAAAACACCATCTCATCCTTTACATGATAACCCCCATATAGATCCTCTTGATCAAAGCGCTCTCAGCAAGTACCATAGTATACTTGACTGATAGCGGCTGATAAAGGACTACCTTTATGAACATACTGTATTCCTCTGCATTTTTCAGAGGTGTGAGTGCTGGCATGTTGGCCGAGGGAGTGAGAAGTTGAGATAAAATCTTACCAGGTGGAATCATCAACTGGGTGTTATAAACCTCTACCTCCTTTGGATCAGGAGCTAAAGCAGGGTTGCAACTTAAAGCATCCGCCAAACCATTATCCTTGCCCTTTGGTGAACTTATAAGAAAAATGAAAATTTGGAAAGGGTCTTATGCCAACAGGTCTGCCATGGAGTTAAGATATGAGGAGCGCGGTAGTACAGTAAGGCACAGCAATCTATATGTACACGGAAAGGTTGAGAAGAGCCATGCAAGTGATGACACCAATAATTCAGTGCCTCCACCACTGTTAGTAACTCTTTGTCATAAACGGCGTAATTCAACTCAGGCAAAGACATTTTTCTAAAAAAATCCCACCGGGTGCTTTATCCCATCTTTGCCTACTTGTAACAAGGTAGCTGCTATAGCAAAGTTAAAGGCATCAGTAGACACAACGAACCTTTTGAAGGTTTGCATGGTGAAGGACAGACATGAACAACAGGGTGCACTTCACTGCTTGGAAGACATCCTCCAAAACGGGGACCAGTGAAGCACCTTTGCACTGCTAGCCTTGTATGGGAGCTGCCACCTCAGATAGATTGGGCATGAACTTCTTGAGGAACTTACAAATCTCCAAAAAGCTCCTCAATTCCTTGACTGAAGTGGGGGTGTGCCATTCACAAATAGCTTCTCCTTGTCTGGAGTTATCATGTGTCCTTGGTCAAACATGATGTTGCCCAGAAAAGTGACCTGAGACTTGAAGAATTCACACTTGCTGATCTTTAGCGTGAGGTGGGCTGCTCTTAACCTCTCCACCACTTGCCAAAGGTGTACTACATGGGACTCATGATCAGGAAAAACACCAGAACATCATCCATGTAGGCAACCGTGCATACCCCTAACAAGTCCCCCAACGCTACATCAATGCAGCGTTGAAGGATAGTAGAGGCATTCTTAAGCCCAAAAAGCATGACCTGAAACTGGAAATTTTCTTTTCTGGTATGGAATGCAGTTAACCACTCTTGTTCCTTTTTAGTCCAAATCTGATTGAATGCATTAAGGCAGTCCAGTTAGAAAAAGACCTTAGCCTTCTCCACATAGTGCGCAATCTGAGAATCCAAAGGGATGGGATGTAGATCTGGTACAGTGACATTGTTGAGGTTCCTATAGTCTATGCATGGGTGTAGAGTACCATCAGCCTTCTCAACAAAAAGAAGTGGAAAGTAAAAAAGGGAGGTACACTGAAAAATTGTGCCTTTAGCTAACTGCTCCTTAACCCACACATCTAATGCTGCTTCCTCCCATATGGTTAAAGGGTAAATTGGGGAAGATATATACACCAGATCAACAGTAAGCTTATACTCACAATCAAACTCAGAGTGATCAGATAGTGTGTTTGCTGATGCTGCATCAAAGGACAATTCCAAACCCTCCAAACAAGAAGGTAGAGGAACCTCCTCGGTGAGCTTCAACATAGGGGCAAGGCTAAGGGTGTGAAGTTGGGGCCAGTGGGGTAATTCACTTTGAACATTAGCTTCAGACAAAAGAACAACTAATGTGTGACCATTATTTCTTGTAAGGTATAGGGTATTCTTTTCAAGTTAGTTCAGACGTCAAACTTCCGCCACCACCCCACATCCAAAATAATAGGGAACAAGAGGTTTTTGATAGCTTGGAAGTGATTAACAAGTGGTACTTTCCATCCTAATAGTCTACTGTCCCAATAACCTTCAGAGAAAGGATACCTTGGGACGCCCCTCCTGTAACCATACCATCTGGTAAGTAAATCAGCTCAAGGTATTTGGCTAGGATTTGATCCTTAAAGTTTTCAGAGGTGCCAATATCCACCAGAGTAGTGGTGCTAAATTCCCTATAGGGGAGAAAAGGGTAGCACTAGTAGGAAATACCTGGAATGGTCTTTATTTAAAGTGATCAGCACCAGAACATCACCAACAAACTCATCATCTGGCATTAACATGTCACCCTGGTATGTTTTAGAATCAAATAATGGAGAAAAAATTTGGCCACTCTTACTAATGAGGCCACATATCTCACCATATCTTTTTTTTAGTACTAGATGGTATCTCACCATATCTTCAAAGGGGCATAATCATTGTTGTATTGTAAGAGCAGCTCCTTTTCAACTTCCTGAGTGCTGCAAATTATGGAAGAGGTCAAATGGGGATTTTCTGGGGTGATTTGATACACAGGAGTAGGTTTTATATCTGAGCCATGAGAGAGCAAATATGGTTTAGAGGTATACATAATGTTTTTGTTATAAAACTCAATTTTAAACGTGAACAACCCTATTCCCATAACAGCAATGGAATGCCTGACATTATCCAAGGCCAAAACCCCCAGGCCCATCTGCGCTGACTCCACTGGCATCATCTGAATGCGCTGTCAAAGTAAAATCCATTTATTTAAATTGATTTGGAAAAATTTGGCAGAAAGTCAGGGAATCACAACTTTTGGACCCAGAAGCATCTGTATCCACCAGGCATAAGCATGAAGGGTGGGTACTTTCCAGTTGGAGGCAGCCAAAATAACGTTGAGATGCTCCAACATTCAGAAAAGAGAGGAAGCAGTGGTGCGGCTGACAACAGCTGAGGCCCACAGCTGGTGCCCACCATTCACACTTTGGAAAAGTCCCACACAGAAAAAGTTTGTGCACATAAAATAAGTGGTTGGTCAACTAATTTAAGAAGAGTGTCTATAACTCTCCTGTTCTCAGCGTAGTGGTGCACAGTGAACAAGGCCAACGCCAGGGAATTAGCCATTAGTATGAAAGTTACTAGAGCCCAGCAGAAGGTGCTGGAACAATAATAACTCAAGAAAAAGAGGGCGATCATTGGTGGAAATAACCAACCAAAAATGATGCGGTGCCCAGTGTGGAAAGGGGTAAGCATCCCAGGTTGGAGGGAAGCTGGGTGAACCAACGGTGCATAAGGGGATAACCTGATCATATTTAAAATGGAAAGGTTAATGAAGCGTGAACCTCCTTGAAGAGGTTTGTACACAGGATCATCTGAAATAACATAAATAAAACATAAAATGGGAAAGTTTATTAGAAAAAAGTCGACCAACAAGGAATGTTGGCCACAAAAATCAAATTTAACCTTCATTGGGGTAATTCAGAGTCTGCCAAAGTGGTCTTATGCACTGATTCACCAATAGGCAAACACTCCCATCCAAATTAGTAGAATACACTGAAACTGACTTCACTCAAGTAATCAATTGAAGTTGTACTCTATCCAAACACATAATTTTGTAAATGGAACAGGTTTTAACCCCCGTTATTCAATCAACCAAATCAAACCATATTCATTAATTAAATACCTCATCTGTTTTGACGCCTGAGCCAACACAAGGGGCTGGGCGTTATGAACCTCACTAGTACCAACCTGAGCATATTTGTCTTGTACCCAGCGTTGGTCTAATGTGTGCTTGAGGTCATGGAGGGCCTGAAGTTTCACCTTCTGGGCCTCCTTCCGCCCAGCCTTATCCTTGGGATTGGTGCTTAATATCATGTCATTTAACTAAGACAGCTTGTTTCTTCATACTCAGGCTTTGCTTTGACCCAAATTTTTTGATGAGCGCTTCCTTCACTTCTATCCAGGTATGCAAGTCTTCCATATGAAGACTATAACTTCTTGAGCCATACAGCTTAAACAAAATAAAATATGCTTAACCATATTATGATCATTTGCACCTTCCATTGCAACTTTATAGATATAGAGGTAATATACAATACTCCTTTTCCAGGTGTTACTTGTCCTTGGATGTAGGCTTAACAGTAGTGGTCTCCAATCCATTAACGACATGTACTCTAAGAGCCTCAGATTCTGCAATCTAAGTTTCCACATCGCTCTGTTTAACTTGGCGTTCCAAGTTGACATATTTGGTTATATAGAGGATTGAGATGTTGCTTCATTTCCTCCAGGGTAAGTCTTGGCATTATATTAAGCAGATTTATTTTTCTTTAAAAAATAGATTTATTTTTCTCTGAGATTTTAATGCAGAGGTCCAGATAATGAATTTTTTTGAAAGATGATGAGCAGTATGTTTGCAAAAGCTTGCTCTAATCCTCCAAGCCTCCAATGAACTGATTCAAGTTCACCTTCATCCCCTTGCATCTGATGCTTTGAGTAAGCTTGTCAGTCTTGATTTTTAACTCTTCTGAGAGATTAAACCAGCGTTTCTCAGCTTTATTTAGGTGACAATAGACTTGGTTAATGTCCTTCCAGCTGAAAGGTTTGACTCTCAGATCACTTTCCAACTTGTTAAGTTGCTTAGTAATGAACAGGTTGATGCCTGAATTTTACAGTTTGAAAGCTCTTGTTTGACCTGAGCTACTTGAAAAGATATTTTGTGACACTGATGAAGGCTCAGAGGTTTGATGGGCCTTCAGCTCATCAATTCATTATAGGGCTTGCTCTGGCTATGCCTCGAGAATGGAGATTTGCTCTTCCTCCTTGTAACTGCTAGTAGAAGCTTGAGCTACCATTTCACCATGAGCTTCATAATCCTATTGATGGAGCTTTTCAGCAAAGGCATCAAGTAATTGCTTGTAGTTTTTCTTGACTCCATTATGTCTTTTCAAAGAAGCTTCACAACTTTCTCCAGATACTCTATAACAACAGAATTGTCCCCATTTGATTATAAAGCTGAACAATGTAAGAACGGTTTACTTCAATTAAACAGCAGACATCTCTTATACTTTGAGATGCTAAGTTATATACCTGCTTGTAAGACATCTATAGGACCCCTTAGGTTTTGATATGATGGTGAAGTTCCTTGTTATAAACTCCTAATATTGCATGATATGATAGAGCGCAGGATGTATAAATTGCATAATGTAGTGAGAAAGTTTCACACTTGATCCATAACTCGCTGGAGAGAACTAGATTCATACAGGTTCATGAAAGATCTGTCCACAGTGGATGCCCTTTTGCAGGTTCCTCTTTCTTCTAATTTAATGATTCCACAAATTTCTTGCTTTAACACCTTCATTAGAGATCAAAGTAAGACAATGAAATTTGGGAATCACCATAGGATTTCCTTGAACTTGAAATATGAAGAGAGGTTGACTTCCCATTCAATTGTCTTCTTCAATATTTTTGTTGTGCACCAAGCAGGTGGCACTATCATTGGGTTATCTTCCATGCTACATTCAATTAGTTTCAGGTATTTTTAAGCGTCAGCTGGATCTATGTAGTGAGCACCCACCTGCAGGGCTTCCATTTTAAGCTAAATGGTATTATGCCCAAGAAGCCCAATAGATAATACTTTTGTCTGACTAAGCTGCATGATAAGCATATTTTTTATTAAAAAGGGTGCCAAGTTATCACTTATGTCCTGTCAGAAAGAGTATCCATCCTATGGTAAGCATGGCAAAAAAACTTGTAGAAATAAAGTACCAAAGTGAGATATAAAAACAACAACATAACTTTATTATAATCTAAATCAATGGTTTATATGTGTCACAATTAACAATATAGACCCCAATGGAAATGATTAATAAAAAATAATAGAATGAAAATACAGAAGGGAGGCTCTCGGTCAGATGATACATTCTGGACGTTATAATGCCTTTGTATCATAATTTTGATATAGAAAAAATAGTGAGCCAAATATCTAAGTCTGAATAAACTGTGTATCACTTAAGTTGATCATTTGTGAAGTCTATTGATTCCTACTCTTTTTCAGGTTTGCCTTAATTTGTGGCCTTGAGCGCTACTACAAGTAATTGTCACTGACCTTCATTTAATCCATCATTTCTATGAGTCAGAAATTAATTTTGGGTTTTAGGCTCAATTTAGTTTATTTAAGTTTCACTAGAGTTGACTAGAACTGTGCTGACTATCAAATTCTTTAGGTAATTTATTGAGGTAATGGATTTAACCTTCTTGAGTCTAGGTGTCAAACTAGCTGAGGAAGTTGAAAAGTCAATATTCTTCCCATCATATCTAGTATCAGGATATCTGACGCCTTATAAAAAAGAGCAGATATTTTATCTTTGCTCAGCAAAGTTTTTAAGAGATTGACTTGGTTTTTGTAATAGTTAAGCTAAGAGTTTTCACATGAGTCAAAGAAGCCCATAGAAGATACGCTGTTGCTATGATAACTAATAATTGTGTAGCCTTCAAAAAAACCATACTTTGAATTTAATAAAAATCTCAAAGCTGGTGTTTTCTGCCAGATCTCTTCCAAGGTTAACTGGTGAAGACATACCTTTACACCAAAGAACAGCAATAGTTGCCTTCCGGATATAGGTGAGAATATGAGGGTATCCCAATGGGTTCACTTTAATAATGAAAAATATCTTTTCCAAGCCCATAAGAAATTAAAGTCTAAAATTTCCTTCCTTAGAAAGAAGTCTGTCATGATTTACCATAGTAGGTGGAAAGTCTCAAACTTTGCTTATGATAAATTTATTTAAGCAGTTTTGGCCTATATTTTTTATTAATTAAACTGTAATGGGCAAAAAAACGTCTCAGTTTTGAAATACTATCTTGCCTTAAGGATCAGCAGATCTATTTGATGCCAAAAGATTGTCTGATAAGAGGTTCCCTCAAGGTAAGTGTTTTAACTCCATGTACTTACCACTTTAACTGCACATTTTAGGAAAATTTGATATTTGAGAAAAAATGACATAAATAAGCAAGGATTTTGACCCCAGAATTATCCTTGATTTATTTATTGACAAAAGTAAACATGTAAACAAATTCAATTCTAATAAGATATAGCACCATGAGTGACACAATAAAGAATCCAGAGGATATGGCAAATCCAATAAACGCCCAAAGCCCAACATTTTTGTTAAAGAAATAACTAAGTTTGCCATGGGATACCAGGTAAGACAAGGTAAGGGTGGCCCTGAGGCTATCAGAGAGACCCACACAAGGGTGAGAAATGACAAAGAATTCCAGATTGAGTTCTGAATTACATGGGCCTGACTTTTTAAGGTTATCCTTCTAGGGATTCTCTCCCACATTATTCTTTAGCCCCTAAGGCTTAAAGAATAGCTCAGGATGGGCACAGCCCAGTGCTAAACCTTGCATAAACTGCAAAATAACACAAAAAGCATTTTAACTTATGATTCAGATTTCCAAATCTTAAGTCAAAATGTAATTATTGGTTCAACCCAACTATTACACTAACAATCACTGTTTTATTAAATTAAGGCCCAATATTATTCATAATTTTTCTAGCATTAAACAATTAACACAAAATTCACAGTTATACACATTTTAAATGAATCACATTATTTTTGCTCCACTTATCAATAAGTTAGGAAAGAATGCCCAGGGTAAATTACTCTTCATCCTGATATTAGGCCTTAATGTATTCAGTATCTATTTCTTTTACCAACCTGATTACCCACCTCACGCACATATTATATCTTATATCATCTATTATACCTTTCTATCTGTTGGCTTCCCTATGGCAGATAATGGAAAACACTTAACTGCGTTATAATTATATCAGTCCAAATCCTAAAAATAAATCCTGATCTACTCCAACCTTAATCCTAAACTGTACTTTATCTTCTAACTCTCAAATCTATTTCTAACTTCACATGTGGTGTATACCTAGCTCTCACCATCTGAAATTTAGGGATCAAGGGTTTAGGCCTCTTGTCCCTATTTAATTTAAATCCAGGTGACCCAAAGCTCTTGGGTGTTGGATTTTACCTTTTTGCTTCTCTTGGTCAAGAAGCCATTATTACAGATGTTTTGTCTGGAGAGGTTATTTCTATTAAATATTTGGCAATTTTTACTTAAAATTGTGAAAAGAAGAGAATATAGTTATTAGCTTAGATTTCACAAAATAAGGAAAATCAGGCTAGTGTCTTCATCAATCTCCATGCATACTAAACCAAGATCTATTTCTTGTTTCTTAATTGGGATTCATTTGCCTCATAGATTGGGTTTAAACCTCAATTTTAGGGGTAAAATTTTGCTTGTGATTATCCCCAATAATGGTTTTAGCTACTTGGACGGTTCAGGTTTGAATCCCATCATCCAACTCATCCAAATTTTCAATTTGGGTAGGAATCACAACAACGCCCCCTTTAGATCTTGGTGTAGGGGGAAACAGATGGAGAAAATGACTATGTACATAATTTACCACAGTACATTGAACAACCACTACAATTGATTATCCGTTGCCTCTCCTATAAATGACTTTGTAGGGCCCCAAACAGTTGGTGCCCAATTTCTAATCATAACCTCCCACCCAAAGATGGTGGAAAGGGACTAGGTTTTTCATCTAGAAGGTGTGCAGAGGTCCATATTTGTCATTAAACTGACTTATTTCTCTACTTGTGGTATAAGATAAGTTCTCAGAAACTAAATCCTAAAGTAAGATTATTTCATTGTCAATGCTCTGCATAGTAAATTCAGGGGCATCAGATAAATCTTGATCCAACATGACCTGCACTTTAGAAGGCAACTGAGGGGTTCTTCCATACAAATCTTAGAAGAGTGAAATCTTAATTATTTGGTGATAGCTTATTCTGTAGGCCAGAATTGTACAAGGCAAATATTGAGGCCAGTGAAGAGTAAAAGTTGTGGCCATTTTTGGAGGGTGGCCATTAGGGTACCATTTACCCACTCTACTATTCCATTGGTTGCAGGTTGGTAAGGAGTAAAAAATACCTGGGTGGATTTCATCAGTTTGTCTAAATCATGTACCAGCAATAATCAGAAGTTTTGACAATTATTGGAGCTAAATTTTTTAGGGCACCCATGCTGGATGATAATCCATTTGTATAAGAATGTGGCGGTAGCTTTTGCAAAAGTGGATGGTAGTGATACAGCTTCAATCCACTTAGTCAAACGATCCACAGCTAGAAGGAGGAACTTATAACCATTAGAGGTTCAAGGGAGAGAACCACAACAATGCTAATAGTATGGAAGGTTTTTCAAGGGAAACACTGGATGTTGAGATTGGGGATCAGGCCTGGCTTGACTTTTACATAACAGGCAATACTCTAATACAATCTGGATTATAACAAGCATTCCTTCCCAGTAGAATTGAGCCATAATCCACTGAAAGGGTTCTAAATTCCCTGTGGCCAACTGCCAGTGTCCCTCCAATATGACATCAGTTCAAGCTGAAGGTCATACATAGGGCAACCATTATTGACCTGAGTTTGTACAGTTGGCCATTTTGGACTTGAAGATTCACTAATATTTTTTCTAATTCCTTTTGAAGGGTCAAATTTTTCTTTTCATAATTGCAATTGAGTTAGGAGGTCATAGATTCAATCCTCTTCATGGACAGTTAAAGTTAATATGGGAAACTGAGATAAGCAATCCACATCTGATGGATAGGCCCTGGTCAGTGAATATTGGAAAAGTTATAGTTTTTGATGTTTTAACTCCCATTGGCTAACCTCCCATCAGGGTCCTTCATTTGCTATAACCATCATAAGGAGGCATGATCAGTAATTATATAAAATGTTTTCCATATATTTACAGTTGGAAATGATTAATAGCCAGTAGTACCGCTAAGCATTTGCATTCTTTAAAGCTATAGTTGCTTTTAGCTCTGGTTAGAGTTTTGCTATAGTAGGTGATAGGATGATCTACTAGATTTTCCTCATTTTGAGATAGTATAGCTCTAATAACAAAATTGCTAGCATCAATAAAGAGAAAAAAAGCGTTTATCCAAATTATGATGTATAAGTACTGAAGTGTGGGAAAGAAAATGCATAACAGGTCAAAGGCCTGCTGTTGTTCTTATTTCCACTGGAAGGGTATCCCTTTCTTCAATAAGTATACTAGAGGCTCAGAGGTGTCAGTAAAGTGGGGAATAAATTGATAATAATATCCTACCATACCCAAGAAAACTTGTATGTCATGTAGGGATTTGGAGGGACATTTTGTAAATGGATAAGATCTTGTCCGTTGGGAATATGCCTGCTTTCCTTACCTTATGACTTAGAAAATCCATTTCATTTTGTAAAGAAGTAGCATTTTGATGTCTTTAGTTTTAGTGAAGCTTGCATAACCGCTGGAAAACTTGCCTGAGATGATCTATATGTTCAGTAAAGGTTCGTGAAAAATGGTAATATTGTCAAGATAGACTAACACAAGAACGTTTTAAACTACCTAGAATCCGTTCAGGCGCGTTGAAAGGTATCAGGGGCATTACATAACCCCTGCAGCATTTTAGTGAGCTTTGAACAATCCTTCACTTGAGATGAGGGCGCATTTTTTCCAATCATCCAGTGATAAATTGACTATCCAGTACCCGCTGGTGAGATCAATGGCTGAAAAATAGTGAGAACCCAAAATCAAATGTAAGGAGTTATCTATATGCAGCAATGGATAGCTATCCTTTCTTGTGATTTAATTGAGGTAGCAATAATCCATGACAACATGGTGGCCACCATCCTTTTTCCAAATTAATAAGAGTGAGGAAGCCTCTGGGCTTTTAAAAGGCATAAGTTCACAGCTTCCAATAGTTGATGAAGCTCTAGGTCCACTTGAGCTTTTCCTCTTTGGATTTTTTGGTATGATCAGGATTTAAATGGTGGGTGAGCCTCAGTTTAATTTGGTGAATTACTCTGAAAATTTTTCCATAGTCACTTGGTCATGAAAAAGAATATCACAATATTCTTCAAGTAGGTCTTTGACATTCTAGCATTTGATAGGGGTGAGATTATCACTAATTCTACTTTTGACCAGAGCTATAGTGGGTAAGGGATCAATAAAATTCTTGTAAAAAGCCAAAACAACTTATGTTGGGGATATTTTCAATAGGACATAATTTTATGTAAGCAATAGGGGCATTCTGAGGGATTGGTAGGGTTTGGTTCATTAGATTCCCTTATAAGATAGAGATAGATTTTCTATAGGCAGGATCCAAAATCCCTGGGTGGGTCAATGCTTCTTTGATTGAAGGGTTTGGATGTCCACGTAGTCTCAAAAGCTAATAAGTAGGGGTAAAAATTTTGATTCCCATATTCACAATTACTTGTAAGCCAGAGGGTATTGTAATAGGATGATGGCATATAGATGATATCTTAACTTTTGCATCCACATCCTCAAAGTTAACTTATTTTTTTCTCCTAGAACTTGATATTTGACTTTACAAATAGAGGATGGATATTCCAAGAGGTGGGTCAGAGTTTTGGGGTTCCTTTACTCTTAACTGGAAGTTCAAATATCAACAGGATCCAATAACTAATAGTAAAAGGTACTGTTCTTTGTAGTTGATAATTAAATTGAACTCCCACATCAGTTGGACTTCAATAAGCAACTCATAATTATCATTTTATAGTGCAATGGTGGGAAAAGTACTTAAAAGCTTTCCAAATCAGAGAGGTAAGGCAGAATATGCCCAAATGTTTCTAATGTCTAATCACCAGCTGTCCCATATTCAGTGTCATGAATAATGTCTGGAGCCATTTTTATCTTTTGGATAAGTTGTGAGGAAATCATGTTAACTGAGGAACTAGTGTCAATTACCACCAAAACTTTAACCTTATAAATAACTTCTCTACTCAAACCACCAAAGAGCTAAATGAAAAATTAACAGCTACTAAACTTTTATGGGGGATTTGTTTTGAAGCAAGTGGAGGATTTTGCTGCAGCCAAGCTTGGGGATGATTGATGCTTTTAGAGTTTTGTCTGCCAGCGCTTGGCTCTTCTTTTAGGAACTGACCTCCAAGAGTTGATTGGATAACTGACCAACATAAAAATAGGAAAGCTGAAAATCTTTTTGGATAGAAAGGGATATGTTGACTTTCTGCAGGCACTATTAACACAAAGCATCTTGGGGTTCTGGGTTTAAAACTAGAGATAATACAAGGAGTCTTGAGGCACTTGATTATCATCAGCATAGGGAGCCTCCTTTTCTATACTTACTGGCCTTTTGCCAACCTACATAGAAAGATGCAACAAGTGTCTACTGTATGGTTGTTTTTTAAAAAGTGCAGGATAATTCAGGGGTAGGTGACTTGGGGGTGTAACTGCCAACACTTGGGGCTGAGGCTTTGTATTATTAAAGTGTGGGGTCCAGTAAGTTTGATTGGATTGGCCAAAATCTCCAAAATGGCTAATTCAATATGAAGGAGAGATGTCCAGTTGGACTTCACCTCTTTAAGATAGAGTAGAACGTTAGGCATATTTTTAGGTGCTAAAAATGAAGCAGTGATAGCAACATATAAAGTAAGACGCTTTACACAACTATTATTTGAGCTTCAATGTAAAAACGGTGAGTAAACTCAGTGATAGTTTTTACTTGATTAAGACTTATACCCATAAAAGTTGCTTTTGGCTGGATAAAGTTAAGTTGCTCACAAATTCTTAAAGCAAAGCAGCCTGAAATCATCACAAGTCTGGCAATGCATTAGATAGGGGGACCATAATGTCTTGAATTATCAACTAAGACAGTTGGTTAAATGTCTGAGCTGTTGGGCATCAGCAGCTTCATCCAAGGCAATTTTATAACAAAATAGAAAAGCTAAGATGCTCTCTTCACCTGAAATGTACTTCCTTTAAATGATGGCTTGAACATGCCACTGGGTAGATTAATGGCTGAATGACATGAATGGACACTAGGGATGCAGTTTCACTTAAAGAGGAACTGTCATTGCTGGGAGATGTGTGAGGGTGGAGGGAATCCATCTGACTTTATATGTTGTTGATATCTTCACTTATTGAATCTACCCGCTCATGGGTGGCATGAAGGGCCAATTTGGTGGCAATATGTGATTACTTCCAGATTTGCTTTTTAGTTCAGTAGTTGCATCACAAAGTCCAAGTTAATGTTGCTCAATGGTAGCAATCATTGTTCCATCCCATGTATCACAGCAGGTAAGTTTGCCACAAAGTTAAGGTATTTTTGATCCATAGAAGAATATAAAGCTAATTTGGTATTGTCCATAGGTTATTTTATTTTTTATAGTATTTTTTTGCATCATAACTTGGGTGTACCTGGAAGGAGCACCAGTTTTGCCAAGATCAAGATTGTAGACTCTTGTCTTTATTTAATTTTAAGTCAGGAGACTAAAAGCTTTAGGGTGTTAGATTTTGTCTTTTTGCTTTACTTGGTCAAGAAGTCTTTATTCCAAATGTTTTGTCTGAGGAGAAAATCCTAATAAATATTTGCCAATATTTTAATTGAAAACTTGAAAAGAAGAGAGTACAGTCTATTAGCTTTAGAGTGCACAAAAATAAGAGAAAATTAGGCCAATGTTTTGGTCAATCTCCATATATACTAAACCAAGGTCTATTTTCATTTTCTAATTGGTATTCATTCATCTCATAGATTACAATTAAACCTTGATTTTGGGCTGGAATTTTGTCAGGAATTATCCCTGATAATGGTTTCAGCTATTTGGAAAAAATGTTCTTGTAGTCCAACTCATCCAAATCTTTGATTTGGGTAGAAATATCAACATGGAATATCCCCTTCCTTTATTTTATTCTTGATTCTTTTCTGTTACTATTTAGGGTACCAATAAATCTTAATAAAGTTATGCTCAATATAATAGTTTTTTGTCATTTTCCTTGTTTAGTTTTTAACTAAAGATTGCCTAGATTCATCTAGAGATTGCCTGCTCAATTATCAGATATTTTCCTTGATAACAATGTTAGCTGCCAAGATTTTGCCTATCTTTAATTAGATATTCTTGTCTGTTTTAAAGAACAGAAATTGCCTCCTTGATGCTGTTTCCATTGAGAGATTTCTTTAAAGAAATAACCCTAATAAATTCTACTGATGCTACTTATAAATAATAACCATGTAGCCTTTAAAGGACCTTTCCTTTATTTTTCAACAAAAAAGGAAGTGTCTGTGATCCTGCCTTTGCCCTTTTTATAGTATAGTGGATGAAAAAAATAATAATGTAAAAACTATTACCAGAGATCAAGTTGACCTCTATTGAAAGAAATTTCAATCATTGAGAATAATATGGGGGAGAGGATTTATGCTTTATTAAGCTCAGGATTGCAAGGACCTGGCATTCTGGCAGGAGAAACTACCAAGAGTTGCAGAAGAACTTGAGTGTATTAGAGAATGATTCAGATCTATTACTTTTCTCTCAATGAGCTACAAGAGGTCTTGAGAAAAGGGGATAATACTAAGAAATCTGCATGTAATAATCAAACTAATCATATCAAAAACTTGTTCAAAACTGAAGATGATATTTGTATTGAAGATGAAGGTTGGAAAAGATTGGATATGTCAAAGTTGACAAATCCTTCTTCCAAACCAATCAGTTTACTCAACAATACATCAAATATTTATTAATAATAACAATTATATTTACATAGATAACCCAAAGTAAATTTATTCCACAAAATTGTTTCTCACTATGCTGTTACTGAAACAAAAATGTAAACATAGCACATAGGCTGTTCAGACATATATGAGCCAAACATGCTTTCAAACTTGGCCAAAGACTTATGACACAACTATCCTAATGATAAACATGGGATAAGTCAAGAATTGGCTTTTCAACTGATGAAGGAATCATCCATTAAGTTCTATTTAGATGTTTTAAGAGAGCCAAATTGGGCAAACAAACCACAATATGGGCTTCAAAAATGATGACTTTAATAAATTTCTAAGAATCCTATAGAAGCTTAAGAATATTTTAGCATGATGATGTACCAAAAGCGCCAGTATAAGGATCCCAAAAATATCTTATTGCAAGCAGTGACAAAATCAATGACCCCTTTTGACAAGCTTAATAATTTTCAACTCCAGCCTTTTCACTTATAATTATCACCTACAATTTAATCTAAAGGCTAAATCATCTAATTTTTATTCTGAGTTAAATCAATCTGCTGATTGCCAGATAATTTAAAAAAAAACCTCAAAATCTAATCAATATATCTGCCTATAAAATCAGATTTAATCCTAAACTGCCTGATTTAGACCTTGAAGCTGTTCAGCACAGTAACCTTGATATTATAACATGAATCCAAGCTGAATTGGCAGCAAAGTTTATAAAATATAACCAATGAAACCTGACATTTGAAAGCAGCTTGAACTTTAAAAATTTTGATGGCCAGGCAATTTTACTAATAGTTTAAATACCTAACCCATACTAGTTGCCATAATTTTATTGAAAAACTTCAAACTACCAAATTAGGACCTCAATATTATAATTTGGCCTCATGTACTCAAGCTGCTACCTTTTGGAACTTTTTAATCTCTGACAGTATCAATCATGTTATTTTAGTTTGAAGAATCAAAGCTAAACTGAAGGGTATGGAGCTGGGTCAAACCTCTTTTGGTAAATTTATGGGCGCTCACAAGTTTGTCCTATCTCAGCATGTTATAATAACAGAAAGAATTTTAAAGGACACTAAGAAGTCCATGTAAAACCAAGGAAGAGCTCTCACAGTGCAAGTGCAAGTTAAAAGATATGAAGATGGCCTTAAAGAGCTGTCAAAACCAGCTGGTGGAGGTCAAGACAGAATTTGAAAACCCAATATTTATTTTACCTCTTAATACTCACTGTTAAATTATAATCAGTATAATAGTCAACTTATCAAAGATTATGCTCTATGTGCTGAAGGCACCAATCATGGTGCTGATACCAGAAAACTCAGAGCTCCAGGAAAGACTAACTACATCAATCAAAAACTATTTTGGGATGATCCTTCCTTTAAGATATATTTTTCTGTAGCTGCCAATGCTACCCATTAATCAGAACCACCAATATAAGTTGATCTAGCAGCATCTAATATTCCTATTAGTTCAGACTAAAACAAGAAGACCACCTGTGAGCTGAAGGAAGGCAAGATTGCTGCCAAAGTTCATGCCACTATGCCCTCACATCAATCCATTTTAAAGCCTTAAATGAGCTAAAAACCTAATTAGCTAGCCAAGAACAAGTGTAGTTCCTGTCTGAACTTTTTGAAGCTGCAGACCTGCTTAAGAGCTGACTCAACAACTCAAGCACATCATTGTTGTCTAGTGCCCAGCTGAATAACAAATTGCAATTGTGCTATCCCAACTCAGCTACTGTAACTGTCCACTCCTAAAATTCCTCCATCTTACCAGTCTAACTTAAAGCATCTGCTAAGTCCAGCTGTCACCAATGAACCTTCTGCCAAAGCCCCCATTTCCCATCATGATGCAAGCAAGAGCATGAAAAAGTTCAAAAGCTTCAAAGATAATAATTTGTTTGCTGGTCCTGCTGCAGCTGGACTATTTTGATGGCTACCACATAACCCAGGCTCTCCTTAATATAAAATCAGAGCAGCCTCTGGGCTCAACCAAACTGGTTTAATTTTTGACTGACTATCATCATATGAACGCTTTTTTAAGGTTTGAGCTATTAGAATCAGTTAAAGAAACTTAATAAGGCTAACTGAGCCTATTCTAAGTTTCTCAGAGGTTATTTCCCTCCTTGGCAAGATCTTGAGGGGGCGGTCAAGATTAATGAAATTTACTCTAGTGTGGGTGATAATATAGATGCAAAAAATTTGCAACACAAAATGGAGTTCTGCCACTACAAAAACTATAAAAATTTACAATAAATTTTTAAATGAGAGATTAAAATCTCAAACCCTTTCTTAAATTGGATGATATTCTAACAAAGATTTTGCTCTTTAAAGATCTCTTGAATCTGCCACCTCAATCAAGAAAGACCATGTAGGCCAAAACCTACCTCTTCTTCTTCACTTTTTTAAAGTGTCCTTACCCAACTCAATTACAATTTTCTACTAAAGTATATCCACATGATCCTGAATCTCTCCTAATATTCTAAAACATCTCCAGATTTATCATTAAAGTTATGTCTTCTATTAGCTTTAGTATTTCTCAGTCTCATTCAGATTTTGCCTTCTAAATAAGAGCAGTGATTTTGCCTTAGCCCCTTCCAGAGTCAATCTAATATTTGCCCTATAGTCAAAATAAGACTTCTAGAGATACACTATTGCTACAATAACTAATAATTATATATCTTTTATAGAACTGTGCTTTGAATCTAATAAAAGTTTTAAATCTGACATGGTGCTCCTTAATTACTAAAAAATTTCTTGGGCTGGTGAGAACCCATTTATGCCACTGTAACCATATCTCCTCCTCTTTTTACATGGTACCCTTGGTGATATCATCCTGATTAAACTTGAATCTGGTGAGAACCAAAGAAAATTCTGATGATAGAGACTAAAAAAGGATGCTTTTCCTAAACATAATATATTTCTCCAGGTTCTCCAGTGCAATAGTTAAAACTAGCATGTCTGCTGGGGAGAGTGGTTGCCCAGATACAATTTTATTATAAGGATTACCACGTGGGTGTTGTGCAACTCTGTCTCCTTAGGATCAGATGCCAATGCAGAGTTTTGGCACAGAGCATCACCTAAACCATTCTTCTTTCTCTTTGTAAATTTATAAGAGACCACAAATTTAACCAGAGCTCTTATAAAATCAGTTTTGTTGGGGGGTCAGAACATGAGGAGCTCATTGATAGAATAGGGCATGATGTTCTGTGCAGACACAGAATGGTTAGGAAGAACCATGTAAGTGATGATGCCAATAGATTAGTGCTTCCATTACCACCAAGAGCTCTTTTTTAAAAAAAGCATGATTTAACTCAGCCAGGGACATTTTTTGAGAAAAATATACCATGGGATGCTCAACTTCATCTTCACCTACCTAAAAGAGTGCAACAGCTATGGTAAGATTGAAAGCATCTGTGGCCACTATAAGCTTCATCTCATGCTTCACATGGTGGAGAACTGACATGGACAGTAGAGTAAACTTCACTGCTTGGAAGGCATCCTCCAGTGCAGAGGATCACTTAAGAACTTTAGCACCACTAGCCTTATATAGACACCACTATCTCAGAAAGACTTGGCATAAACATTTTAAGGAAAATGCATGACCTTAAAAAGTTCCTCAACTCCTTAACTAACATTGGTGTGGGTCACATGAAAATTATTTTCTCCTTGTCTGGAGTGATCATATGGCCTTATTTGAAAAATAATGTTTCCCAAGAAGATGATCTGGGACTTGAAAAACTCACATTTACTTATCTTTAGTGTTAGCTTCAAAACCCTCAAATGCTCTACTACTTGCTGCAGTTGGATCATATGAGATGCTGGATTATGGGAAAACACCAGAATGTCATTGATGTAGGCTACCATTTATATATTAACAACTCCCTAAGGATACATTAATATGACTCAAAAGATTGCTGCTGCATCCTTAAGTCCAAAAGACATAACCTAGAATTGAAAATCTTCCTTCTGGTCAGGAATGCAGTGAGCCACTCTTGGCATTTCTTGATAAAATTTTGATTAAAAAGCATTCAAGCAATCTAATTTGGAGAGGACCTTGGCCTTCTCTACATATCATTCAATTTGTGCCTCCACTAGGATTGATGCAGATTAGGGATGATAACATTGTTTAAGTTATCATAATCCATAAGGGGCTTAGAGTCTCATCTGCTCTCTCCATGAAGAGTAAAGATATCCACACTATAGAGGTCTGCTAAAAAGTGGTCCTTTAGTTAGCTGCTCTGTGATCCACACATCTAAAGCTGCCTCTTCTCATAAAGTCAAAGGGTAGATGGGTTATTTAATGTGCACCAAGTTTAATGTGTGCTTGAAGTCACAATAAAACTCAGAATGTTCTGGTAGAACATTTGTGAAAGCTGCATCAAAGGAAGATTTTAACCCTTTTATGCAAAAAGGTTGGGGCACTTTAAAAGTGGAATTTAGCAGGGGTGCAAGGGTAAATTTGTGTACACTTTTCCATCAGTCAAATTTGCCTTAAGTGTCTCCTTCTAACATGAGAATTAAGACTTATGTCTACCCTCAAGGTATAATGTCAAGGTGTTATATTTCAAATTGGGTTAAACATCAAACTTCTGCCATTACTCCACACCTAGAATAATTAGATAAAGTAGATTTTTGACTGCCAAAATCTGTCAGCCAAAAGTTAGTTATCTAGTTTTAAATTAACTAACACCTGAACCTTCAGCGTGAGAATGCCCTGGGATGCCCTGCCTTAACCACACCCCCAGATAAGTAATTTAACTCAAGGTAGTTGGTCAGGTCCAGGTCAATAAAACTTCTCAGAGACTCAGTATCCACCAAAATAGATAGCAGAATTTCCATGAGGGTGAGAAAAGAGTAGAAGAAAGTAGAAATAAACCAGAATGATTTTTATTAATAAAAATAATCCTACAGATATCAGAGAGTTCCTATTTAAACTTCATATCCCCCAGGATGAGTTCTCCATTAAAGAATAATAAAGGGCAGTTTGCAACACTCATCACTGAGGATACATACCCCACAGTAAACCCAGCAGCAGCATACCTACCAACATTTTAGAGCAATAACTCTTGATAAACTTCTTCATTTCTCTGAAACATCTTGATGCATAAGCATGGTTTCTTAGGAGTAAACTGATACACAGTAACTGTGGTAATTCTGGTCTCATGAGGGCTTTCAGTCAACTCATTTTTATTTGACTACTCTTATTAAAAATGTGAATCTGGGATTCAACAATACCATGACTGCTTTGATATTCAACAGGTCATTGCTATTGCACTATCACAGCTAGGCCTTCTGAGGATAGTTCAGTTGGTTCCTAACTAAAATAATTTACTAATGTAACATACACTGATGGGGTAACTACTATTTACTGTTAACAAGATAGTCATTATTGTTGTATCCTTCTTTCAACATTTTTGAAAGTCAGGGTACCCCTTTGAAAGTGTCTACTAATTGTGAGCTGCACCCTGAGAAATTTTGGGTTATAAACAGAAATTTCACTGGAGCTACCAATTGTACTATTAAAAGTAGTTTACTATCACTAGGAAAAATTGCAGATTGAACCACACACAGTTTATAGGTTATACCCTGGCCACATTAAAATTTTTTTTATTCTCAATGAAAACCAAAATGACCAAAGAATTTTAGTAAAGGTTGGATAGAAAATCGCCTATGTACATCTATTGCCCAGAGAAGAGGTTTATCCCATTGAGAGCTTTAAATTATCAGTGAACTGCCCAAAGCAAATTGTAATGTATGAATATATATTCTACAAGGTCATTTGGAAGCTCTAGTGGAGGAGCAGAAAGAACAAGCTCTGGTTTTACTAAAGAAATATGCTCAGATATATGCTACCAATGATTACAACCTGGGATGCACTATAAGAAATCCAACAACACATTGACACTGGTGATGCAAACATATATGTTCATGCCCTATATAAAGTATCTGAAACAATGATTAAATTTTGTAAAAAATTTTTTATAACTATTGTAGCAAGAAATGATCATACCAATTTGTAGTTTTTGGGCCAGCCCCTGCGCTTTTAACCAGAAATATGTGGCTCCAACTGGGTAGATATTGATTATTATCTATTAAATAAAATCACTAAAAAATTTGTACCCCTTACCACATATTGATGATGCTCTTAATTGATTAAGGAGGTGTCAAATACTTTAATGCTTTAGATCTTGTCAGTGGTTATTGGCAGATTGCTCTTCATAAAAAAGAACAGGATTGCGCTATTATCAAGTCTCAAGGGTTATACCAACTAAAGCGTATGCTAGGGCTAAACATGCACCTGTCATCATCAAAGGGCTAAAGAAACCATGCTTGAGTAATAGAAATTAAGGTTTAATTTAGTATACTTTAATTCATTAATGTGTTTTGTGCACTCTTACTTGATAACTGTCTCACATGAAGAAGGTATATAAATCTTAGCATGAGCTCAATTGAAGCAAAATTAAGCAAATATAAATTCTTCAAAACCCAAATGTAGTACCTGGGACACATTGTTGATAACAATGAATATATACAAACTAGAATCTAGAGGCCACCAACTGTATGAAAGTCTCTAAAACAAATGGGCTGTGCAGATGTTTCTAAGGACGTTGGATACTGCTATCATTTATTTAATGGTTTACACATAATTCTGAACTTTTGTTCTAACTATTAAAGAGCAGATTGACTTTTCAATGGTCTTTGGAGTGTGAAGATTCTTTTAATAAAGAAAAGAACAAAACCAACCCAGTTTTTTGTATTACAAAACCCAATTTTTAATTGTCCTTTATTATTCAATCTGCTGAATATCTTACTGCCTTTGGAGCCATATATATTGTGATGAAAACAGGGAAATACCCAGTAGCAATCTGGAGCTGTACAAAACAGAACCAAGAGAGACTATACATTGACAGAACAAATACTAGGCCTTTATTTTTCCTGTAAGAAATTCTACAGTTACCTTTATAGGACCATATCCCAAATTGTCTCCATTCATGCCTCTTTGTGATAGATTACCAATATAAAAGAAACCAAAGGACATTCAGCACAATGAGTGCTGAAGCCACAAGCCTATAATCAGAAATAGCTACATTGATTAAATTCTAAATCAAAAATGTCAATAGACTCTCTAGGTTACTAATTGTATCTTTATCCACTTCTATGTGCATCTTTCTAAAGATAAAAGCTTGCAGATACAATGATGAGCAACTTATTAGGTGCAACTTAGATCAATCATTAAAGAACGCAACTTTTCAGAAATTCTATAATATACAATATCAGAAGTGATGGTCAAAGATGATTGTGTCAAGCCCTTTTAAATTTTAAATTTTATTTGAGGTATGCTGACCAGGGGGTGAACAGTACCAAAACTCAAAAATCCAAAATAAAATAAAACAACCCAATTAAAAGAATGACTGGGAAGATAAAACAAAAGTACCAAACCAGGCGGGGAGCAGAAACTGCTAACCCACCATGGCTGAGGGTACGGAGGGTCAGGTGGTTTGTCTGCAGATAATTTTGCCCCAATTATGTCATATTAGTTGGAGAGATGGAGTAAAGCAGAGAGCCAGGGTGTTAAGGCATCAGCGTAGTGTGGGTGGATGGCATTGTAGTATGAGTTCTCCACCTCCTCATCAAGCCTAGCAAGGTAGACAGCTTCAATAAATTCTGCTAAGTGAAGTTCAGCTTGATTGCAGGCTTCAGGAAGTTGGGCAAAATTGGAGATACTCTGGCAGATGATTTTAGCAGATGGGTTAAAATCTACTAATTTAGTAACATGCATGATGGCAGCTTTGGCATTGTCAAACAATATAAAAATCGCTGCAGGGAGATTCAGGGAAATTGGGGGGAAGTAGAGTGTGGAAAGCCCAAGATGGTATTGAGCCACTGATTTGGCCACTGCTTTGCATAAGTTTAGGCATTGGAGAGAGGCCACCGCAGCTAAGGCAAGCTGGTGGTCACTTTGGTAGGGGATGGCATTGGGTTTAGGAGTAAAACGTTTGGTGGGTGGGGTATCATTTAAAATCAGAGAGGAAAAATTTGGCCTGACCATAATTGAACTGGCCAAGAGGTTGACCAGTTTACTCACTCATTATAACTTTACCTGATTTGTCAATCTCAGCCAATAGGTCCATGGATTCTGGTTTACAAAGATAGTGGCATTAGAAGTTGGGTAGGTGGTAGTGGGTGAATGGGTTGCTTGGGAGTGAATAGTGGCCCAAGCCTGACTCTGATTGGTGGGAGTAGAATTGGGTGGGTTAATGTGGGTGGTTGATTTGGTGAGGGCCAATTTCCCACTCTATCCCATTGAACAAGAATGTTGAGTGGGAGGGGGCAGCAAAATGCCCCAATAAGAACCTGCTGAATGTGGCTCCAAAGCTGCATCAGAGGAAGTGGCTCAGGGGCAGGATTTTTGGAATAGTCAAGTTCAAAACAGATGGTACAAAACTGGTGACCATTATCCACCCAAGCCCAAAAAGTGCTCACGCACTGCTGCAATATGAGCATGAAGGTTTTAGTGGGCTATGGCAGGGTGGTGTGGGATAATGATAGCAGTTGCATGAGGGGCAGCAAGGTGCTCTGCACTGGAGGGAACAGCAAAGATGAGGTTGGGTTGAGATTCATATGCCAGAAGCTCCGCCATCAGCTGATTGTATAAAACTTGGGGTGGGAGGTGGGAAGGGAGGGATGCAAAGGATACCACCATTGTGGTATCTGTAGGCAGGTGAGTTCAGGTAGTAGGGATGAGAGTATTTCTAAATATAAGGGGAGTAGAAGCCGCTGCTGCAGCAGCCCCCTCCATCTGGAAACTAAAATCAAAATAGCCCTTAAAAGGGTGGAAATTAGTAAAGCCAGCTGGCACAAATGCAGCTGTGGCCAATTTAATAATTACCTTGTTGGCATACGGGAATAAATGCCCATAGTCAACTCAGAGGCAAAGTCAGATTGTGGATTGAGGGAGGGCGAGAGGATGGGGGCAAGAAGGGTGAATATGTGCCAAGTGGAGTGCTAAATCCTGTGGTGGGATAAAACGTCCAGATGAGGATGGCAGGCTATTTGACCCCAGGCAAACGCGTTTGCCTGCAGGGCAGAAAACGCTAGATGGTGGAGCACTGCCACCCAATATTGGAGCAGCAGGCAGCTGATCTGTGGACATATCATAAAAGAGTGTGGCCAGGTGGTGGTGATAAATTTAAACCTTTTACTTAATAAAATTGCTAAAAAGTGAACTCAAGCAGATCTGCCCAGCCCTTTTTAGCAATCATTAATTACAATGAAATCTCATTATATTGTAAGCTTTGGAGGACTAAAAATGATTCTAACCAAGTTATTCAGTTTTACCCTGGGAGTTTATTAAATTTGGTTTCAGGATATCCTAGTGAAGCTTAAGAATGTTATAACAACAGCCTTTCAAGGCCTCCATCACCTATCAATGAGTTAAGCCCAATTGGGCTTGGCACACAATTATGATACATGTTTTAGGACCTTTATCAGTTGGCAATTTTAACCAACAATACATTAATTTAGTTTATGACCATTTGACTAAATGAGTCAAGGCTAATCTCATTTGTAATGTAAGATCAGTCACTATTGCTAAATTTATAAACAGAATACTTCATCCATTGGCTTGGGTGTCTAAAATTTACCTTAAATGGATGATGCTACAAGCTTTACCTCTAATTATAACTAAACTAAATGAGATCATGGGTATTAGAGAGGTTTTAACTGCCCCTAACACCCTAAAACTAACTGGACTGTTGAAAAGGTTTATGGAACCTTATAATAAATTCTTTGTAGAATTGCTTTTCTTTCTCATAATGGTTACATTAGTTACAAAGATTCATTTTGAACAGCATATGATAATCACACAGGAGAGATGGGTGATATCAATAAAACAAATCTAAATTGGGAGGAAGTTGTATCAGATAATGTGCAAAATGGTGCATCAAAGGGCAAGAAACGCCCTGAGGGGACTAGGAACCAATGATGCTAAGAAACCAAAAACTCAGACACCATCTGGGTTTATAGAATTCACCACTAAATGAAACCTATACTTAAAAATCTAAAATTCTCAACACTTATCACAGAAAGAGCATGAGCTCTGACTCTTTCAAGAGGTTGATTCTTCAACTCTGTAGGACAAAGTGGGTGAGGCACACACATCCCTTTTCCCCCATGTGGTGTACATTACCACCCACACAATCACCATAGCCAGATTGACATAGGTTTCAGAATTGAAGGAGATGCAGATGCTGCTGCAAAATCTACATCTTAATTTTTCTCCTCAAAGCCAAACAAATTGTGTGCACTGTGTGCACCAGATGAAACAAAGTAAGAACTTCATTCATCTCTTTTGACTCACTCCCAACCAACCTCCCCCACAAAGTAATTGAAGAGGAGCTCCAATATGGACTTGCCATCTAAAAAGAGATTAAACAATTTGAATTACAGCGGTTTTATTTAAAGCATAACCTGCACACAAGTAAGGCAATAGCTGTGATCAACTCTCTCCCTGAGTTGGTTAAGGACCTCACAAAATCCCATGTACAGTGGTGTTTCACCTTCTGGATGGGGCATGCCAAGGAGTTCCACATCTCACCAGAAAGTGCACTGTCAATATGCAATCACTGCAGCACATTGGGGCACAAGTTACACACATGACCCATAAAGGAGGGCATATTGGCCCCAAACTTCTGCAATGACATCATGGATGAGGATAGCAAAAACTTTGCCAAAATAATTGACACAAATATGCCTTCCTCTGGGAAGAGAATGGGCAATACATTCTCATAGACTCAGTTTCACCCAAGGTGCACAAAATGGCACAGAAGGCTCACAAACAGGCTGCAGCTATGGCTGCATCACTTATGGCCTCCTCCATCACCCTCAGCCAAATTCAGGAGGACAGTGAAAGATAACTGAACCAACTAAACAGATCAGAATGTTAAGATAAAAAGTTTTTTAACAATATGACTAAATCACCATATGGTATCAATTAGCAAACTTAGCTGGGCAATTCAGCTCCATCATTGGTGAAAATGCAGGACCACATCTACAAATTTGAACCTTGCAACCACAGAAAGCAAACAACACACCATATCAGACCACCATGAGTCATGAGCAGAAGAGACTGACTCAAATCTACTCAATGGCAAGACTTGTGTAAAATTGGCAAAGGGTAAGGGATCAAACAACTGCACAGGTGGGTCAGGCACAATCACCAGGGCAAATACCAGAAATGGTGCAAAGGGATAGAGCTGGATGGTTCTCCCAACCACTTCTGAGGCACTGCAGGCACCTCAGTGTCATTAAAAATATTAAAGATTATGAGAGCCAGGGCTCAATTGTCCCAAGCAAAAAGCTTGACTTTCTGTGAAAACCTTCTATAGATATCTTGGCCATCCAAGAAACTCATTGTCTGCAGAGAGAAGAGGGATCCTGGTAAGCCAGGATCTCACCATCCTAATTAGTATGGATGTCTCACTGTGGGGTGGTTATTCATAATCACAAAAAGATTAAAAATAAATAACTCATTTTCATCTCTATATGGCTGCATCCTGATAGCAATTATTACATGCCAGAATTACACAATTTTGATAGCATGCATCTATGCACCATGCATCACAGCCAAGAGAAAACAATTCCTTGAGACCATCCCAATGCTTGCCCTCCCACCAGACACCATTTTACTGAGTGACTTCAACTGCTGGGATGACCAACATGGACCAATGACTCAACCTCAGAGGATATCCCAGGGTACATCTGAATTTCATTCAATGAAGGCATCCCTCAGCTTATATGATACTTTTCCCCCTGGGTCACTGCTTCTCTCCCACATGACCTACCCCATATATATGTGAGAGAACGCTCTTCTCAATGTGCCACATTGACTTCATCCTCACCCCAAAAACACACTGCTTAAACATATCCAACTTCTTGACTAAAAAATAAACTTCTCTGATCACCAACTCATATTGGTGCAGCTTTTGTCAACCTGCACTCCCATACAGTCATTGAACTGGTGAAATTTACACCCAGAATATAAAATTGCCCAAAATATCTGACTGGGTCAAAAATGAGGCCATGAATCTCAAATTTGTGACTCCATTCATATCAAACCCCATTGCAACCTGAGCAAATTACAAAGTCATGTTGTTAAATAAAACTTACCATCTTGCCTCACATAAATACACCACTGACAGAGCTACAATAAATTACACCATGGTGGAACTGGACTACCTCAAGCTCAACACCCTGAAGTCTGTCTATAGCCCAACTGGTGGCATAACTGGTCGGAGATGAGCCCACCTAAACGCCCTCATCTTTGAACACCAGCACAGAATCAAAGTTTTGTGGAAAGGTAAGTTCATAAATTAAGATGAAACCTGCTTGACATACTTCTTCTGCCAGTTTCACTCCTGCAGAAACCAGCCTGTGTGCACACAGGTCTGCAAAGATGATGACACTGTGGCAACTGACCCAGTGGAGGTCAAGGTAGAAGCACATTGCTGCTACACCAAACTATACCATAATACTCCAACAATCCCAAAAAAATAAAAAGATTTTATACACACTTTCAGAATACAAAGCACACCACTGTACTACAACCTTATAAATCTAATCCACAGAAGAAGCTCTGGACACAGTCCATGGTGCACCACATAGAAAATGCTCAGGGCCTGATAGGATAAATATGAATTCTATAAAAATATTTCAATCAAATAGTCCCCTCCTCTTGCATCAATGAACCAGTGCCTGCTAAAGACACGCCTCCTATCTGGTGGCTAAGACTACTGTGTCAAAACCCTGTTTAAAAAGGGTGACAAACTAGATCTGGCAACTGGCACCCAATTGCACTCTCTAACACTAATACAAAACTATTTACAAAAATTTTAGCCACCGTATTAGACACAAATAGCCTCCAAAATCTTGTTACCCAATCAGTTCAGGTTTATACCAGAGCGTTCAATTTGGACCAATATACACTCCATCACCAACATATGCATGTCCAGAGCAACTGGAGCCATGGTATTTCAAAACCAGGAGAAGGCATATGACTGCTTTAGCTGACCATACCTGAAGGAATGTCTAAGTGTCTTCAAACTCTCACCCAGATTTATAAACTGGGCAATGCTCCTTACAGAGTCATCATCCATAGCTGTCTGCAGCCCTGGCTTTCTGACCAAAAAATCACACCAAGCAGAGAGCTCAAACAATGAGACCCCCTCAGCCCATTGCTGTATAACTTCAGTATTGATCTGCTCCTTTGCATTGCTGACTCATGCCTCATGGGCATAACTGCACAAAGCCAACCAACAGTCAAGATACTAAGCCTTGGTGGATGACTGTATGATAGGTATAGTTAACAATAATGATGCCTGACAGCTGGAATGAACCATAAAGTGTATTCCATTGTGAGCAATGCATCACTCAAAAAAAAACAGAAATAATCCTCTTAGAAAAGTACACTAACAACTGGACCACAGCGCCAAAACCACACAGTCCCTCACAAAGAAACAACCCAATTATCCTACCTTTGCATCACCCCTCTCAACCAGCCCTGTTCAACACCTTGGGATATGGCTATAAACAGGGGTATGCCAATGAGACAATTGAGAACAACCTACTAAAGCAGATGTCCAATCACATTGCCTTTCTTAAGGAAAGATCTCTAGGACTAATGGGCATGTAATGGTTGCCAACTCACTTATCCTTTTGATGCTGTGGTTCCCCATTTATGCAATCTTCTTCTCACCTTCATTCATATCCTCAGTTTGCTTATTTATCCAGAAATGGCTGTAGCCTGGGTCCCAACTACCTGTACAAGTGTAAATGCTCTCCTTGGACCACGCTCCAGTGGTGGCATGGGCCTAAAAGACTTTAGAGACCATGCCAACTGCATATTGGACACCTGAATAGAGGAAGCCCTATCCCCAGACCTCTCATGACATCTCTGGTCTAGAGTGGTGAGGGCCAACTTTGCATGGGTGCTCAAACAATTCAGCCACACAACTCATCCAGCCTGCTCACATACCTTGCGAACTGCCCCAATGCAGTGGGCCCACATGGAACCCCCTCACTTCAAATGCCTCCTCTGCACCATATGGCACATAGGGTGAGCCATCATTAACACAGGCACTAGTCATGGAAGGGAAGGCCCAAAGCTTGCTTCATGCTAAGGAAACCAGACAATCACTCCCAGAGGGACACACACAATGTGACCCCATTCATTGCAAGAATTGACTACCTGGATATATTAGATATCCTTTATGACCTCACAACACAGAAGACAATATGGATGCTGACACATTGTTTGCCCCTCCAGCCAAGGGTAAGAGCAAACACCTGGCATTGCCTCAGAAGGACCTACAAAATAGCAGATTGCTCCAACTCTCTTCATGCAATCTGCGCAGTGTGTGGAGGGAATGACACCCTGCACACCGCCTTAAAGCATGCACACCATCTAGAGTCATATGGTGAAAAGTTGTGCATGCTTAAAACTCACATGACCAGGAGCTGTCAATCTCCAAAATCTGCCTTCACACTCCAACTTGAATCCCTGATACCACCCACATTTTGCTCCCTGATAGTCACCATTACACTGTGGACAATCCACACCATAAAACTGGATACCTTCAAGTGAACTGTGCTGACCATCCATAGGACAATCAGCAGATTTAATATACACTTATTGAAACACTTTAAAGCCTGGCTATATGGATATATGAGGCTGAAGAAACAAAGACTTGTTGAATCATGGTTTCCAGTATATTTATACATATGGACCCCTTCCTTCACGTCTGCTTTATAATAGGGGAAGCCCCCTCAGAGTAAAGCATCCAACCCCTTACATCTGGCAGTACCATCTGGCAACAGGGGTAGATCATCTACTTTGGGGTGCCTAAATCTTATTATACTTCACCTCCTACCCTATCCATCACATATAGTTCATATTTGTATTTTCCATCCATTGGTAAGATTGCCTTGATTAAATAAATAAAATAGCAAAGTCTTTATAAGTTTACTGCTGCTTCATCTTTAAAATAAACTTTTTACATTAGATAACAATATTTACTTACAATATTGATTATTATATGTTATAAGTATTCTCACCTTTGCAGATACTTTAGATGAACACCAGCCTTGATTCCCTTGTCACATTCTATCATAGATGTTTAGGATAAATCTAAACAGAAGAGTAATATGATTTATTGGTTAGAGCACAGATTAGATTTCAAACCAAATCATGAATTGATCTTACTAAAAATATTAATCAAAAAGCCCATGATGACATAAAAAAGGAGAGATAAATAAGTTTAAAGAAGGTGACCAGGTAATGTAATACAATATGTATCAGTGTGGAAAAACTCATAGGATGCAAAAATTAAGAAACAGTTTGTATATAATCTTATAGCAGTCATATATTAATGTCTATATCATAAAGCACTTGTAAAATGGAAATATTAACTGGAATTATGCAAAGTTTTTCAAATTTATTATAACAATCAGTTTTCCAACTATGAAAGTTATTCAAAGAGTGAGTTAAATAAAGGAGGATATATGTTGTCAAAGTGTTGAATCAAAAAAAAAAAATGTTTTTTTTTCTTTGTTAGAATCAGATTTAACAAGAAAAACATGAGCAACTAGTCATCAACCTATGTTGATATATGTCCTCTTATTAAACCCCAGTTAACATAACTTTCATGATTTCTTCATCATCCATTTATGAGTATTTCTCTTACAAAAGGCACCATTATGCTTATTACACTCATTGTGTACTGTACAAGTTTTAATTGTACTCTCAAAATCAGGACATCATTGTTTGAGGCTAGAAGGTTATATATATATATTTTCTACTACTCTCTCAAATTTTACTATCATCTTTTGCCCAAAAATTTATATAGTATTGGAGGTTGTTCCCAGAGTAAAATTTCACTATAAAAGGATTTAGAGGAACAAAACCACTAGAGCTTTTATAAATAGCTAAGTAGAGATGGACCTTGTCAGGGGACAAAGGCCTTGAAGAAAGAAAAGATTTCATGAGGTTTGTCATGGTTACATGACATCATAGTGGTGACCACCCCTAAGGATAAGGCTGGGCAACAGGACTCGCAGTAGACCAACGCTAGGTACAAGTCAAGTATGCCCAGGTTGGTACTAGTGAGGTGCCTAATGCTCAGCCCCTTACATCAGCCCAGGCATTAAAATGGATGGTTTACTTGATTAATGCAGACAGTTCAATTCAGTTAGTGGAGGAATGGGGTTTCAAAACCCGTTCCATTTACAGAATTATGCATTAAGGTCAGATCCAACTTTAATTGATTACTCAAGTGAATTCAGTTTCAGTGTTTTTTACCAATTTGGATGGTAGCGTTTGCCTATTGGTGAGTCAATGCTTGGGACTGCTTTAGCAAATTCCAAATTTCCCCAATGAAGTTCAATTATGTTTTCTATAGCCAACATTCCTTGTTGGTCAACTTCCTAATAAACCTTTTCCGTTTTCCCACTTTTTATGTTATCTCTAGTGATCCTGTGCATGGACTTCTTTGAGGAGATCTCATGCTACATTAACAAAACTATTATAAATGCAATTAAATTTTCAACTTGTGCACTGTTGGGTCACCCAGGTTCCCTCCAACCTGGGACATTTACCCCTTTTCCCTTTGTGCAACGCATTATTTTTGGTGGTTTGTTTGCTATCATGATTGCACTTCTCTTCATAAGTAATTATTGAATCAGCACCCTCCACTGGGCTCTAGTTACTTTTGAACTAATGGCTAGTTTTCTGGTCTTGACCTTGTGCACCAAGCAATACCATGCTGGAAACAGGAGAGTTATAGACACTCTCCTTACATTAGTTGACCAACCCTTAATTCTATGTGCATAAACTTTTCCTGTGTAAAACTTTTTCAAATTGGAAATAGTTGGTGCCAGCTGAGAGCTTTAGCTGTGATCAACTGCACCGCTGTTTCCTCTTTTCCCAAAGGTTGGAGCAACTTGGCGTTATTATGGTTGCCTCCAACTGGAAAGTATCCACCCTTCACGCTTGTACCTGATGAATACGGATGCTTTGAGGTCTGAAAGTCATGATACCCCAACTTTCCACCAAAATTATCAATTTTAAATTAAATAAACAAGTTTTCCTTTGACAATGGTTCAGACAATACTGGTGGAATTGGCACAGATGGGCCTGGGGGTGTTGGCCTTGGATAACACCATGCATTCTGTTGTAGTTAGGGGAATAGGGTCATTTGCATCTAAAAATGCGTTTTATGACAAAAATCTTAATCAAACCTCTGAGCTGTTCTTAGCTTTTATGGCCTGGATGAGAACCCTATTCCAGTATATCAAATAACCCCTGAGAACCCTTGTTTGACCCCTACCATGATCTGGGGCACTTAGGAAGCAGAGAAAGAACATCTTTTAAATATGATAAAGTATATACACCTACAGAAGGTATGGTGGGATATGTGGCCTCAGTAGTAAAAGTGGCCAACTTCTCTCCCCCTTCTATGATTCCAAAACATACCCTGATGGTGTGCTAGAGCCAGAGGAAGAATTTTCTGGTGAAGTGTTGGCATTTTCTGCTTTAAATAAAGACCATTCAAGGTATTTTCTACTGACTGCTATCCTGTCCTCCCCTTTAAGGAAATTCAGCACCACTATTCTGGTGGATATTGGTGTCACAGAAAACTTTATGAACCAGAGCCTAGCCAACTATCTTGGGCTGAGTTACTTGCCTGGTGGTATGGTTAGGGGATGGGCATCCCAAGGTATTCCAGCTCTGAAGGTCGTTGGGACAGTAGACTATCAAGTTGGCAAATACCACTTGTCCAATCACTTCCAAGCTATCAAAAACCTCTTGTACCCTATCATTTTGGGTGTAGAGTGGTGGCAGAAGTTTGATGTTAGGACCAACTTGAAAGAGAATACTCTATCCCTAACAGTAGAGAATGGCTGCACCCTAATGTTCCTTTGTCTGAGGCTGATACCCAGGGTGACTTGCCCCACTGGCCCCACCTTCACACTCTTAGACTTGCTTCTATGCTGAAGCCCACCGTGGAGGTTTCCCTTCCTTCTTGTTTAAAGGGTTTATAATCTTCTTTTGATGCAGCTTCTGCTGATGCTCTATCTGATCATTTCAAGTATGACTGTGACTTTAAACTCAAAGTGGATCTGGTGTGCATTTCTTCTCCCACTTACCCATTGACCATCCATAAGAAAGAGGCATTAGATGTGTGGGTGAAGGAGCAGTTAGCCAAAGGTGCAATTTTTCAGTGTACCTCTCCTGTTTGCTCCCCCTTCTCTTTGTTGAGAAGGCTGATGGTACTCTACACCCGTGCATAGACTATGGAAACCTCAACAACATTACTGTACCAGACCTCCATCCCATCCCCTTAGATCTAAAGATTGCACACTATATGGAGAAGGCAAAGGTCTTCTCCAAGCTGGATTGCCTCAATGCATTCAATCAGATCCAGATAAAGAAGGTCTAGAAGTGGTTAATCACATTTTGCACCAGAAAAGGGATTATCCAGTTTCAAGTTATACCCTTTGGGCTTAAAATGTCTCTTCCATATTTAACGCTGCAATGATGCTGCATTGAGGGACTTGTTAAGGTATGCGCGGTTGCCTACATGGATGATATCCTGATGTTTTTCCCTGATCAGTAGTCCCATGCATTTCACCTCAGCAAGTGGTGGAGAGGTTGAGGGCCACCCGCCTTACACTAAAAATTAGTAAATGTGGATTTTTCAAGTCCCAGGTCACTTTTCTGGGCAACATCATGTTTGACCAAAGACACATGATAACTCCAGACAAGGAGAAGGTTATTTGTGAGTGGCCCAAACCACCTCAGTCAAGGAATTGAGGAGCTTTTTGGGGACATGTATGTTACTCAAGAAGTTTACACCTAATCTTTCTGAGGTGGGAGCTTTCTTATACAAGGCTAGCAATGTCAAGGTGCTTCAGTGGTCTCCATTTTGAGATGCTTTCCAAGCAGTTAAGTGCACCCTTTTGTCCACATCTGTTCTTTGCCATGTCAACCCTTCAAAGGAGTTCATTGTGTCTACTGATGCCTCCAACTTTGCCATAGCAACCACCTTGTTATAAGTAGGTGAAGATGGGATAGAGCATCTGGTAGAATATTTTTCAGAAAAATGTCTTTGCCAGAGCTGAATTACGCCATTTATAATAAGGAGTTACTGGCAGTGGTGAAGGTGCTGATTTATTGGTGTCACCACTTTCATGGCTCATCCCAACCTTTCTTGGGTATGTACAGACCACTGTGGCTTGCTGTACTACCATGCCCCTCATGTCCTAACCCCACAGCAGACCTGTTGGCATGAGACCCTTGCCCAATTTGCATTTTCTTATGAGTTCATCAAGGGCAAGGAGAATGGTTTGGCAGATTCTTTGAGCTGCAACCCTGCTTTAGTGCCTGATCTCAAGGAGGTAAAAGTTTATAACACACAGTTGATGATTCTGCCAAATAAAATTGTGTTTCATTTTCTCTTTCCCCCAGCCAGCAGGCCAGCACTTGCCCCTCTAGAAAATGTGAAAAAATATAGTATGTTCAGAAAGGTAGTCCTTTCTCAGCCGCTAGCAGCCAAATATACTATGATACTTATTAAGAGCACTTTGAATCAAGAGGATCTCTCCAGAGGCTATCATGTGAAGGATGAGATGGTGTGGTTTCAGGGGTGCCTATGGGTTCATGCTGGACCACTAAACCTGAAAATCATCTGGGACCATCATGATGGACTCACCGTTGGTCATCCTGATAAAGCAAAGACATTGGAGTTAATATGACACACATACAATTAAAAGGGCTTGCCTGTTCAGGTGGGGCAGTATTGTAAATAGTGCTTGATCTGCAATTAGATGAAACCCAATTGGCAACCTTTAGTGGGGTTGTTGGTACCAGTCCAAAAGGCTGAAGGGCTGCAGACTTCCCTATCAGTGGATTTCATTGTGGAGTTACCTGTCTCTGATGGTTATAACGCCATCATGGTGGTAATGGATTATTTTATAAAGTCTGGCCACTTTATTCCCTACAGTACATTAATAACCATGGCTGAAATGGCTAGGCTCTTCATCACTCATATGTTTGCACTCCAAGGGGATCTAAGAAATAATCAGTGACTGGGGGACCTCAGTTTACCTCCATCTTTTGGGAAGAGTTGTGTGAAACTCTTCAGATTTTTCTCTGCTGTTCAACTGCCTATCACCCCATAATCAGATGGGCAGACTGAATGAGCAAACCAGTGCTTAGAACAGTTTCTGCGGGGATACACTGCCACAGATCATTCAGATTAAGTTTCTCACATCCCTATGGCCCAATATAGTTACAACAACACTTTGCATTCTTCTATTGGTTGTCCCCCTTTTTTGCTAACCATGGCTTATATTCCACCTTTAACATGGAGCCCAGCTGTGGTTCTAAGGTTGAAGCAGTGGTGGACTTTGCCAAGACTATCAGGAAGGTCCACCAGGGAGTTTTCACAAGTTTATAGGCAGCAATGTAAGTTTATAAGGAGAATGCTGATGGTAAGCGCCAAGTGGGTCCAGCGTATAAGGAAGGGGATCTCATGATGCTTGATGCTTGTAACATCCCTATCAAACAGCCATGCAAGAAGCTGGGACCAAAAAGGATTGGCCATTACCGCGTTGTTAGAAAGGTGGGCCAAGCCTAATACCAGCTAAACCTTCACTCTTAATTTCAGATCTTTTCTGTCTTCCATGAGAGCAAATTGACATTGTTTGAGGGCCCTCCACCAGAGACTCCTGAGGCCTATCTCATGGATGGGGCACCAGAATGCAAAGTGAAAGAAATAGTTGCCTTTTGCTATATTAAAAGAAGGCTTGAATACCTGATATCCTGAAAGGCTTTTGATGCCGCAGAGAACAGTTGGGTTCCAGTGCGCAAATGTGTGCATGCCCAAGATCTGATTAAGCCTTTCACAAGCGTTTCCCCCAGGCTGCTGGATCTCAACCCAAACTGACCATTGCTACCATGAAGTTGGCCCCAGCCCACAAGAACTTTTCCCTTGTGCAAGCCCCTGGAGGGGTTTGAGCCCCTTTAGGAGGAGAGGGTAATGTCATAGTTAAATGACATCATAGTGGAGACCAACCCCAAGGATAAGGCTGGGTGACAAAAGACCCAGAAGGTGAAGCTTTAGGCCCTTTCTGACCTCAGGCACACAGTAGACCAACGCTGGGTATAAGCCAAGTATGACCAGGTTAGTACTAGTGAGGTGCCTAATGCCCAGCCCTTTAGTTTGGCCTAGGCATTAAGATATATGGTTTACTCAATTAATGTAGATGGTTCAATTCAGTTAGTGGAGGAATGGGGTTTTGAAGCCTGTTTTATTTACAAAATCATGCATTTGGGTCAATCCAACTTTGATCAATTACTTAAGTGAAGTCAGTTTCAGTGTTTTCTACAAATTTGGATGATAGTGTTTGCTTATCATTGAATTGGTGCTTGGGACCATTTTGGCAGACTCCAAATTCCCCCAATGAAGTTTAAATGATGTTTTCTGCAACCAAAATTCCTTGTTAGTTACTTTCTAATAAACATTTTTCATTTTTTCATTTTTTTATGTTATCTCTAACAATCCTGTGTGTGGACCTCTTTGAGGAGGTCTTGTGCTACTTTAACCACACTATTATAAATGCAATTAAATTTTCAACTTGTGCACTGTTGGGTCACCCAGGTTCCTTCCAACCTGGAATGTTTACCCCTTTTCCCTTTGTGCACCACATCATTTTTGGTGGTTTGTTTGCTATCATGATTGCAAATCTCTTCATAAGTAATTATTGCATCAGCACCCTCCACTGGGCTCTAGTCACTTTTGAACTAATGGCTAGTTTTCTGGTGTTGGCCTTGTGCACTGAGCACTACCATGCTGAAAACAAGAGTTGTAGTCACTCTCCTTACAAGGTTAAAGAATTTAACCTCTGAAATAATGATCATTTTCCATACAAAAACAATACAAAAAGCAACTTACATGAAAAATTGGAACTGAAATTACAATATATATAGTTAATATACTGAAGGCAAAGAGTACAAGAATTTTCAAACCTCACTAAAAGCTACAAAAAGGATATTCTTGAGTGTGGACAAGGACTTCAAGAGCCTGGTTGACAAACATTGAGTTTTGCCATAAACAATAAGCATCAAGAGTTTTAAAAAGTAAGGTTGTTAGTTTATCAATCTATTTATGGCCTTTGTGTCCAGGAGCCTAGAAAGTTACCAGGCTTATACAATTCCAACTAAAGTAGAACTCAAAGTGGTACTTTTAAAAATCACAAAAAGACAATACAAATATAAAGAGACAAGTTATAGCTAATGCTAAACATATGAATTACAATTGCATTGAACAAGTAATACAATAGGAGAATATAATGGATTAGGGAAATTTGCAATGAATATAAATGAATAATTAGAGTAGCTACTGGAAAGTTTGAGGGAATTTTCAGCAAGGCCTACATAATGAAATATTGTTTCTAAAGAGAGATGAATCCCCCTTGGGTTGGGACCATCTTATAAAAAAAGAGAGATGCGTTTATGGATATGATAATAGCATTTTAATAAAATTAAGACCATATTGTCAATCCAGATCATAGAAAAAATTATTGTGATAGTGGTTCACTAACTTAGGGGATGCTTATGGAAAGGGTTAAGTCACAAGCAATAAATGAATTTTTTGTTCACAGGGTGCATCACCAAGCAATTTGAAAGATTTTCATTTTTGCGTATGTGTGACTTTCTCTTATAGTTCCAAGCATGTTCAACAATGCAAAGCCTTAGAATTGTATATATTGAAGGGCTGCTCCTGAGTATATTAGAACTTCTCTCAACCTCTGCTAACAATAGTAAGGCTAAGCATGAACCTTTAACTACAGTAAACCTGTATATATAATTTAATAGCAAGAAGCAAAACAAGAACATTAAATACAGTTGATTTGAAGAAGTTATAATATTGTGATTTTTTGAGGCAGAAGAACCTTGAAACTAACTATACCATAAAGTTAATCTATTGCAAAACAATAAAAAGTATAAATAGCTCTTAAAGGACTTGGAGTGTATAAAGTTTGACATGATTATGACAAACCAACTTGTTCTCATAAGATCTTTTTATTTAGATTTTAGTTTCAGGGCAGCAGAATTCATTTCCCTAACTTATTATTATTGTTTATTTCATAAATTATTATGTATGCTATGTCCTGCTTGTAAATGCATGGCTGCTGCTCTAATCTCAACTGTGGCTCTTGTTAATCTTGTAAACTATTTGGCTTTTGTAACTGCATGAGTAATTTGGTTGTCTCAATCAGTGAGGTTATAAATTATTATAACTTCAAATTTTGATATACAAATTGTTCATCTTCATGTAAATAGAAAAAACTCTCTCTGGATAAAAAACTATAATATTTCTTTTACAAGTAGTTAGCCTAAAGGTATAGAAAAAATCCTCTGAGGTATTATCTGTAGTGTTATGAACATACTCTCTTTTTTAGCACTAGTGGTGCCCAACCCAAAAGAGGGAGCCACCATGCATCATAAGCATAGTCTCTTAAACTGGTAATATACTTGTGCATCCTCTGATGTCAAAGTGCCCTGCTGTCAGAGTATTGCAGTGGTCAGGGTCTATAAAATGCCTCCATTGTCAAAGAATTAGACCCATCTACCTAATAAAGAGGGGCATGGAATTTTATAAAATATGTTTATTCTTGCCATTCTAAGAGACTCAAATTTTTTTCTGCTAACTATATCATCAGTATCTAAATTAGTGATAATGAAATAGAAGTTTTCTAGAAGAGGGTTTCTATAAGTTAAAAATATTAATTTTATAGTTAAACCTTTCTCACTATTACCTAAACAAAATGAGACCTAGATAAAGGCTTCAAAAGCCATGTGTGAATGTAATTTAAATTGATATGTGGAGTGGCATCCTTTAAAGATTATTTAGTATATATATTTATAACAATGGTTGCAAATCCCATCCAGACATCCTATAAAAACTCAGGCTATCTCCCAAACATTTGGTAAACATCACTTTCTGTTTTAAATTGAATATAAGTAACTTAGGCTTTTGGTCACTCTCTATGATATACACTTAAAGTGAATCAATGATAATGCTGCTGACGTTCAGAAGTATCTTGACTGACTCCACCACTAACACTTCTTATTATCTTTATAAGATAAAGTCTCCTAACTGTTAGGCTTCCATTTTAGAGAGCAATGTTGCTATGCCTAAGAAGCCTGATATTTAATATTTAAAGCTCTAAGATGCATAACAAATATTATTAATTTAAAGGCTGCCAAGTTACCACTTTTTTTCATCAGCTAGAGTATCCATCCTATGATAAGTACAGCAAAATGGACTTATTGGAGTCAAATACCAAATGAGATATAGAATAATATTATTTTTTATTGCAGTGTAAAATTGGGGTTTTTTATATGCCACATTTTACAATACAAAACCTAAAAGAAAAAGGATTAATAAAAATAGTAAAGGGGAAATCTGGATGGGGGTCTCTTTGTCAGGCATTGCATTTTAGGTAACATAATGCTTTTGTAGCATATTTGTGATAAGCAAAAACGTAGGTTGAATGTTATTATTAGATGAGAATTGGTACCACTTAGGCTAATCATTATGCAGACTATTAATTCTTACACTTTTGTGGGTTAATCTTAATTTACTGCCTTGTGCGCCTCCTTGAGTAATGGTCACTTGAAATACCAAAGATACTCAATTCAACTAGGCAGGAGTTCATCTTGAGGTATCTTAGGCTTAAATTGATCTGACAGAAAGTTTTCTAATGTCAATTTGAGCTGTACTGACTATTGATTTTCTCATGTGATTAATTGGGTTAAATTCTTTAACACCTTTTTGAGTCTAGGTATTGAATCTGTTATAGGAGTCAAATGGGCAATAATTTTCTCATTTTTTCTAGTATCATGATATCCAACATCACCTTATTCAAGAATATTAGTAAAGATGTCAGATATTGATATCAGACATGATAGAAATAATTTTGACCATTTAAAACTCACAACTAAATTGACATCAAGACCCAGGAAGGGGATTCAATTTATTTCCTTAACAATTTTTTAGAGAAATTGATAGTCAGCACTGCTCAAGTCAACTCTAGTAAAACTCTAACAAGCCAAGTTGAGCCTAAGATACCCTAAAATAAATTCCTGCCCCATTGAAATGATTAATTTGTGGATATCCTGATATCAGACATGATGAAAAGAATTTTGACTATTCAACTCCTTCAGCTAAATCAACATCTAGACCCAAAAAGGGGTTAAATCCTTTACCTCAATTATTACCTAAAGAAATTGAAAGTCAGCACAACTTTAGTCAACTCTATTAAAACACTGACAAAACAATGCAAGCCTGAAATATCTCAAGACAAATTCCTGGCTCATTGATTTGATGTATTAACTGAAGGTCAGGTGACAACTACTTGTAGTGCCACTCAAAGCCACAAATTAAAATAAACTAGAAAAGGTTAGAACTTTACTAAGCTGTATGTGAACAAACTAAGTGACACAGCTTTATCTAACTTAAATATTAATCTCACCATTTTTACCCTAGCAAAATTATGATACAAAGGAAATATGAAATCCAGAATGTATTATCTGACAAAAAGCCTTCCTTCTGTATTTCCACCTCTATTATCTTTAATAATCCTTTTTCTTTTGGGGTTTATATTGTTAATTGCAACATATAAAAACCTTTTGATTTATACTATAAATAAAGTTCCACATTATATCTTATATTTTGTTTTGGTAATTGCCTTTTACAAAGTCTATTTGGCTGTGCTTACCATAGGATGGATACTCTAGCTGTTAAGATATAAGCAGTTACTTGGCACCCTTTTAAAAAAAAATTTGCTGTGCAGCTTAGTCAGCTTAATTATTGGCTGTTAGGCTTCTTGGGCATAGAACCATTGAGCTCAAAGCTGGAAGCCCTCATTCTGGTGCTCACTACAGGGCCTCAGCTGATGCTTAAAGATATCTGCAACTTATTGATTGCACTATGGAAGATAATCTGATTGATAGTGTCACCCACTGGGTGCACAACAAAAATGGTGATAAAGATGTTTGAATGAAAAGTCAACCCCTCATCAAATTTGAAGAAGTTCAAGAGATTTATATAAAAATCCCCAATCTTTTCATCTTATTTAAATCTCTGATGAAGGAGCTATAGCATTACTTTTTAAAATTATTAACTCAGGATAAAAAGGCAACTATGATAGAGCATCCACTGTGGACAGATCTCTTATAAACCTGTAATAAACTAGTCTCTCCAAGTGGTTTATAGCTCAAGTGCAAATTTATCTCACTACAGTATGCAAGTTTGTACACCCTGCACTCTAACATATCATAGCAATTACTAGGAGTCCATAAAAAGAAACTTCACCATCATGTTATTACCAGAGCCCTACAAATAGCTTATAAGCAGGTATATAATTTGTCATCTTAAATTATAGGTATGTTTACTAATTAAATTAAACAACCCCATTCCTATATTATTCAGCTCCATAATTAAATAAGGACAATTGATTCTTGTGTTATCAAGTGTGTGGAGAAAGTTGTAAAGCATCACCAAAAAGATATAACAGAGTCAAACAAAAATATTAATCAATTACTTGATGGCTTTGCTGAAGAGCTCCATCAATAGGATTATGAAGCTCATGATGAAATGGTAGTTCAAGCTTTTACTAGCCATTACCAGGAGGAAGAGGAAATTTTCATCCTTGAGGTATAGCTAGAGTAAGCTCTAGGATGAATTAATAAGCTGAAGGCCCATTGAACTTCTGAGCCTTCATCAGTGTCAAAAAATATCTTTTTGAGTATCTCAGGTTGAACAAGAGCTAGCAAACTGTGCAACTCAGGCATATATCTGTTATTTACTAAATGATTCAACAAGTTGGAGAGTGACTTGAGAGAAAAATTCCTAGCTATAAGATATTACCAATTAATATCATCAGAAAAGAAGAAGCTAAAAAACGCTTTTTAATCTCTCAAAAGATTTAAAAACTAAGACTTAAAAGCTTCCTCAAAGAACCAAATGCAAGGAGATAAAGGAGAACTTAAATTAATTCATTGGATACTTGGAGAATGTGAATGAGATTTTGCAAACATACTGCTCATCAGCTTGCCAAAATATTTATAATATGGACATCTGCATTAAGAACTTGGAGAAAATTAGGTCATTTTTGAAAGAAGAATCAATATGATGGATATTACACCAAGACTTACCCTAGAGGGAATGAAGCAACATTTCAATCATATACTTGATCAAATATGTTGACTGAAATGCCAAATTGAACAGAGAAATGTAAGAATTAAGATTACTGAATCTGAAGCTCTTGAAGTACATGTCTTTAATGAATTGAGGACCATATCTTTAAGCTTACATTTAAGGACAAGTTTTTACCTGGAAAAGAGAGTATTGCATCTTTCATTAGTACTATAAATTTTGCAATGGAAGGTGCAACTGATCATAAAAAGGTTAAGCATATTATATCTTGTTTAAGCTATTTGGCTCAAGAGGATATGATGCTTCATATAGATGACTTGCATACCTGGAGAGAAGTGAAGAAAGTGCTCATCAAATAATTAAATTAAATCAGGGCTTGAGTATATAGAAACAGTCCTTTATAATAATTGTACTGCGCTGTAATAAAACCCTTGCTAAATTTGTGACTGCTTTTATATAGAAGCTTAATGTTGTTATCCTCAAAGATGCTGACTCAGGATGATGCCATGGCTGCTGTTATTTCCAGTTTGCATATTAACTCTGTTTATATATAGCCATACACCACATTTCATCCATTAAACAAAGCTTCATTTCAGTATTTAACATTAAGGAAGTTTTACTTGATGTATTTGATATACACAAGCCAGAACCCTCATGAAAGGTCTCCATAAAACCTAAAGTTTATATTGTGAAAAAGCAAAGCCCAAGAAGGAGGAAAAGCCAAGGTGCAACTACTGCAGGATCAACCATACTGAGGATATGTGTTTCAAAAAAATTCTGCCCTTGCTGAGCAGAAAAAGTGAGGACATCATAGGGCCAGGTACCTCTAAAGCTGACCAACCTTAAGTATCTAAAAGCAAAACATTGCCAATCGCTCACCTTGCCTACTTTGAAAATGAACCTGATGATAACTCTGAAGGGGTCATGAGGATACAGGTTATTACATTTTAGGTTAACCTGCTGATCTTGCCATTCTGGACCATTTGAACGCTGAAAATATTGATGATGCTCAGGTTTCTGGAGGCCTGCCTCAGTCAGATTATAGGGTGCCCTCAGATAATTGTTACAGCCAGTGATGCTGATCAGTACCTTGCCCTGTTGATCTTACCATCTTCCACAGTCTAATGGAAATCAAGCAAAGTATCCTAAGACTGCTCAAAAGCACAATGCAACATTCCAATTTAAGGAGGTGTTAGCCCTTCACCAAAGTTTGGAGTAACCATCACTAATGTAGAAGTGGTAATTTAAAAGGTCTGAGTTATGGCTATCTTGAATATGTGATCATCTATCAACGTTGTGTTATCCCACCTCATCAAGAAGATCAAGCTTGCTCAAGACCTTGAATACACTCAAGAGTACAGTACTGCTGTTCCAAATTAACACAAAATGGTAAGATTATATACTAATCTCTACTAATTCAAGTTGGAATATTAGTAATTTAAGCTTTCACATTGCCCTTGACAACAGTTGATATGATATTCTCATCAAAATACAATCTATGGTTGAACATGAAGAGGTTAGCAAATAATAAAGAAGATAATTATCATCCCTCAATATAAAGTTCCCCTTGTCTTAGATAATAAAGATTTAAGCAAGAAGGATTACTCTTGTCTGGTTGAGTATCCTGTTTTCACTTTACCTTTGTGATACTCTACCTCCAGAAGGAACACAAAAATTCTAGCCAACTAAGTAGATGCAGGAGAGGGCTTACCATTTTATGTCACTAAGGAGGTAAAAAAAAACTAGAAAAACAAAGAGTGGTATCTACAAATATAGCTCTACATATACCCTAAGCTGCTTTCAACATATCACTAGTGACAATGGAGTAAGTAGGGTTGAACTAATAGTTTTGTCAGAAATTATTAATACAGATTATCAGTGGTCTATTGAGCTATTACTTGGGAACTTAACCACCAATGATATCTAGTAAAGAAGCATAAAGAAATTGCAAAAGAACAAATAATTATCATTGATAAAATTGACAAGTACACTTTATTAATACTCGCCTTGATTTTGGCTTACCTGGTGACAATTTATTTGTGCTAAAAATCATGACAATATATCCAATAAGTTAAATTAGGAGGAGCTTAAGAAAGTGCATTAACTACTTGAAGATTATCAGGATGTGTTCTCTGCATCAGATGTCAACTATGGTCACATGTAAAGACTGGACACATAGTATTATTGTAGGTTTTTAACCCCTATCAGATCAAAGACATATAAAAAGTCAAAGTAGAGAAGCAATACATGAAGACTGAGCTCAGTTAATTAATGTATGTTGGATTACTTGTGCCCTCCCAGAGTCCATGGTCATCCCCATTTTTACTCATAAAGAAGAAAATGGTGGTCACAGAATAGTGATAAATTACCAGAATCTAAACATCTTCACTAAGAAGGACAACTATCCAATTTCAAGGATTAATGATGCCATAGTCCAACTCTCTGACTCAAATCTTTTCTCTGTAATGTAACTTGCAAGCAGTTATTGGTAGATGGATCTATCATCAAAAGACCAAGAGAAATGTATTAAATTGCATGGAAGAATTATTTCAACCTACCAGCTCCCACTGGGATTATGCAATGCTCCCACCTCATTTCAACAGGCAATGGATCACATCATGCAAGATATTAAACTCAGCTGTGTGATTGTTTACATAGAAGACAGAATGGTGTTTTAAAAATCTTCACTGATAATTTAGACCACCTCAAGTCAGTGTTTCAATGACTGAGAGAGAATCATATCAAACTAAAACCTGTGAAGTGTGCCTTTTTTCAAAAGGATTTATGTTTCTATGATATGCTATATCATAGAAATTTAACCATTATATGATAAGGTTGAAGTAATCTCCAAGATGCCTGAGCTGAAAAGCCTTCAAGCTATACAGATAAACTTGGAAATGATGGGATTTTATCATCAGTTTGTCCCAACTTTGTTTAACTTGCCAAACATTTTGTCCAATTGCTTTTCAAAAATGTCTCTTTTTTGTGGGAAGTAGAGCTACAACTGCATTTGAGTCAATGAAGTGTTAGTTGAAAAGATGACTAATATGATATATGAAAATAGTGGAAAGCCATTCATCCTGTTCACTGATGCCTCTGACTTAGCCATAGGTGCCAATTTTTCTCAACTAGATGAAAATGGTATTGCCAGCTGGTGTTATATTATATCAAATGCTTTCCAAAGCTAAGCAAAATTATAGAGTTACAGAGAAAGAGTGCTAGCTGCTCTGCTGGCAAAAACCATTTCTAGCCTTTTTGTACAGTATGAACTTTACAGTTGTGACAGACCATGTCTCCATAAAGTGGCTGCAAAATATGTAAAATCTGAAAGGAGAGAGAGAGAGAGAGAGAGAGAGAGAGAGAGAGAGAGAGAGAGAGAGAGAGAGAGAGAGAGAGAGAGAGAGAGAGAGAGAGAGAGAGAGAGAGAGAGAGAGAGAGAGAGAGAGAGAGAGAGAGAGAGAGAGAGAGAGAGAGAGAGAGAGAGAGAGAGAGAGAGAGAGAGAGAGAGAGAGAGAGAGAGAGAGAGAGAGAGAGAGAGAGAGAGAGAGAGAGAGAGAGAGAGAGAGAGAGAGAGAGAGAGAGAGAGAGAGAGAGAGAGAGAGAGAGAGAGAGAGAGAGAGAGAGAGAGAGAGAGAGAGAGAGAGAGAGAGAGAGAGAGAGAGAGAGAGAGAGAGAGAGAGAGAGAGAGAGAGAGAGAGAGAGAGAGAGAGAGAGAGAGAGAGAGAGAGAGAGAGAGAGAGAGAGAGAGAGAGAGAGAGAGAGAGAGAGAGAGAGAGAGAGAGAGAGAGAGAGAGAGAGAGAGAGAGAGAGAGAGAGAGAGAGAGAGAGAGAGAGAGAGAGAGAGAGAGAGAGAGAGAGAGAGAGAGAGAGAGAGAAAGGAAGACTAGACAGAGGGTCTCTCAAGCTTCAGCATTATGATATGAAAATTCACCACTGAGCTGAAATAAAAAACATGAACATAAATAGGCTGAAACATCTGCCCCTACTATATCTTAACAATAGCAAAGCTGAACAGTTACATGACCTAATCATGAAAACAGGCTCTTGGGAGGATGAAGATGTACAAGTTCAGAAGATGCTTAGATGACAGGCTCAAAGTATGAAGGTTCTCAATGGATTACTTTACAAGAAAGTTGGAATTGACTGGCTACATTACTTGTGACCTTCTGAATGGGTAACAGTTATAATAAAAGCATATAATACTTTAGACCATAGAGGTGCCAGAAAAACTTACAAATGGATCAAGGATTGCTAATATTGGAAATAAATACTGGACTATATAGTGAAAGTCTTAGATGCTTGCATCACTTGTAAAAAACAGAAGCTGCTTAAGGTCAAGTACAAGTATCAACTTATGTCCCCTCAGCAGCCTTTTTATACCATTAGTTTAAATGTTGAAGATCCAAACCTGAGTCCACTAGAGAAAATTGATATATCCTAGTAGGTATTAATCATTTCATATAGTGGATTGAAGCAATTGTCAAACCTGCACAAAGTGCTAAAGCTAATGCTAACTTTTTATATTTAAACATAATTACTAGGAATGGCTGCCCATGTGTTCTACTAAGTAATAATGGAAGGCTTTTACATCAAAATTGTGAGAGATCTTAGCTTAGAGCTTGGGAATTAAACAATTATTCTCAACACTTTACAATTCATTAACTAATGGAAATGTAGAAAGAGCAAATGAGACATTGGTCTTAATACTATGCAAGGTAGCCACTACTAATCCACTACTTTGGGACCAATACCTCCCAAGTGCATTGATGGCTTATATGATTAGATTCCATTAAATTATCAAAATGTCTCTTCAAGGCCTTATACAGAAGAGAACCTGAAATCCCAGCTTATTAGATCAAGTTGTTACTTTTGAAAATAGTGAAGAGCCTGAGAAAGTGCTAAGAAGATTGTCCAAAAGATAATAGAACATAAGTCAGATGTAATGACAAATCTGGACAAGATGGTTTCAAGTGAAAGTCAAGCAGCAACTGTTACTCACCAACCTTTACCCATCTTTAAGATTTCAGAATTAGTCTTATATTATCACAATCAAATGGCACCTCATATAGGAAAATTAGATTCTATCTGAAATGGACCTATGCTATCACTTACAAATGTGAAGATGAATACTCAATAAAGTTTTTGGAACTGGAGAAACAATATACCACATTCAAATTCAATTTTTGCATCAGTATTCATCTAACAAGAAAACTTGAAGGGGTGATGTCAAAAATCCTGATATCAGACATGATGGAAAGAATAAAGACTATTTGACTCCCTCAGCTAAATTGACATTTAGACCCAAGAAGGAGGATTAAAGCCATTACCACTATTTTTACCTAAAGAATTATAAATTCAGCACAGCTCTAGTTAACTCCAGTAAAGCTCTGACAAACCAATTTAAGAATAAAATACCCAAAATGAATTTCTGACTCATCAAAATAATGTATAACTGTTGGAAGGTGACAACTACTTGTAGTGGCACTTAAGGTTACAAATTAAGATAAATCAGAAAAGTTTAGAAATTTACTAAGATGCAACTGATCAACCTAAGTTACACACAGTCTCATCCAACTTGGATATTCTATTTATCATTTTTGCTCAATCAAAATTATAATATAAAGGTACTTACTTGATCTGGGATGTATCACATGACAAAGAGCCTATCTTCTGGACTACCCCTCTATTATCTTTATCAAACCTTTTCCTTTTAGTATTTATATTGTTAATTGCAACATTTTAAAAAACTCTAGATGTATAATAAAAAAGTTATGTTGTTATTTCAAAATTCATTTTGGTACTTGGCTTCAGCAAGTCCATTATGCCATACTTATCATAGGATGGATACTCAAGCTGATGGGACACAAGCGGTGACTTAGCACTCTTTTAAATAAAAAATACATGTTGTGCAACTTAGTCAGCATCAAAGTTTTTACTGTCAGATTTACTGGGCAAATCATCATTATGCTTAAAAAGGGAAGCCCAACAGTGGAGTACTGTTATAAAAATCAGCTATGTATATATATGATAATCAAACAAGTTTTTAAATACTTGATTGAGCATTCATCTCCAAATTTGTAAGTAATAGCATATGGCTATATCAGATAGAATCTGATGTTGTCCTTAAAGTGTTATATGATTGTAGCATAAAAATTATAAATTACAAAGGAAGATAAATGTTGGTGATATACATTTGCTGCTTAGCCTTCTCTTATAACCATCTTGGATAAATTTATCAATGCCTCTACTTGAAGTTAAATAATTTACTATGTGAATCTTCTTAGAGCCTTTTCAGGCTCTTCAGTATTATTACTAGTAACTTCATGAGCTAGCAAAGCTGGGATTTCAGGTTCTCTTTCATATAAGGCTTTAAGGGTGACCTTTTGATTATAGTAAAAACTTAACCTATAAGGTTACAATACACCCAGGAGATATTGGTTCTAGTGTAATAAATTAGTAGTGGCCATCTTTTATAATGCTGAAACCAACATTCCATTCTTACTTTCTAAATTCCTATTATTGAAGGGTTGTGTTAGAATTTCTGGCCACTCAGGTTGATCACATGGTGCCATCCCAGAATCCAAACAAAAGACAGGTGTGGTATGCTTTAGCACTTCTCCCTGCCCAAGAGAAAGAGGTTAAAGTTTCACCTAAGTTTACCAAACTTGACTCTTAATGGTTAAGAGATTTTAGATAAAATATATATTAAATTAGTTATAGTAATGTAAATGATAATATTAGTTATAATGGTTGGAACATAAGGTTTATTAGGGGAGAGCATCACTTTATTTTATTAAGCTATTTTGGAGGGGTGAGAGAATTAAGTAAAGGTTTCAAGGAAGTTACTAAGCAATGGTAATACTTTGACTAGCTTAAAATTCTCAGCATTGATTACTGATACACATTAATAATTTAAAGCTTTATATCAGACTAACAATTGATAAGAAATTTCTTGTTTATCTTATAATTGAGTTGCTGGTACTCATAAGACTTGAATCATCATCAGGTTTGATCTCTAAGTGCTTTGGTAATTTTAAACTACTCAAAATAAAAATAAAGATTTAATGAATAATCCTTGGCACTTTGTATTAGCTCAACTCAAGTAATTGGGAGCATGGTCCAGCATTTGCCAATAATTTAGATTTGGCAAAGACAAGACTCCAAGTAAGAGGTTTCACACTAAAAAGGGTGATGCTCAACAGATAGTATAGCACCAAAAATAATTGTTGAGCTCCCATAATCCTAACTAAGATTTTCACAACTCTTGAAGTAAATTTCTTTCTATTGTTGCATGGCAGTATCTGTGGGGTTGCTATGCCTATTAGTATATCTTAGTACAAAAAATTAGAGTAGCCTTTCCTTTCTGAGCAGGGATGGCAATTGCTTTGAACCACTTCATGAAGTGATCAATACTACATTGATGTATTAATTTCCTCCTATGGATTCAGGTAATGGACCTACAATGTCAAAACAGATGGTATAAAATGGCTGCTGAGGTCACATAGGTTGATACTTGTACTTATCCATATGTGGCGTCTTATCACAGATTTGGCACACCGTGATTTTGGTAAATCCTCAACCTCTGATAAAATCAAGGAAATACCAATTGAAGCACAAGAATTATTAAATCAAGATGAGTTTAGCTTCAAAAATAGCAATATTTGTTTAAGTACCAATGAGAAGAAACAGAACAACTTAAGTGCTGAATGGTGTACCAGAATGGATAATGATCAAAATGAAAGAAAAACGGTGCCATCAAGCAACCAGGACATTAACTCCACTGATGGTAATGAAGATTTGGACTTCACCAAAGTGCACAGGAGCCACAGAACCAACAATCCTGATACCAAAGGCTTCACACAACGCCACAGTGCACAAATTCAGAAACATGAGAAAATGAATGCTTAAGAGAGAAATTGATGGAAGAAGAGATAATTTTGAGGCTTTTGAAGAAGATACAATATCTTCCTAATCCACTATTCAATTATCCACTCAATTTATTTTACATCCTGATTCTTTAGTATTTAGTATAAAAGTACTAAGTTTTTATCTCAAATAAACAGTCTATTTCACAGAATCTTAAGTTTGTCCTTTATCTGGAGTAATCGCCAGTAACCAGTCTGAGATTGGCCTATTTTAAGAAGACACTCATTTTGAGAAGGATTCCTTGTAAGGTTAGGCTTGCAAGGAAAGAGGTTGAGATAAACTCTGTTAGGTCAAGAGAAGATTTTAATGTACACATAATTATTTATAAAGAAAACGCACAGTTGGCATGCAAGTGTCAAGTTTACAGCTCTCTCAGAAAGTTTAAGCTAAGTTGGTTAGTGCCAAATCTGTGCAACCAATTACCCCTTTTGACAACCCAAGTTAAAAATTTCAGAGTTAAGTGAGCAGAACCCAGGGTGGCGAGTCTGTTGCTCACTGCAGGGGTGACACCAACTACACAGTTGAGAAAAGAGAGTTTAGGGTAGATGGAAATGCCTAGTATTAAGACCATGGAGGTATACAATGGTGAAGAAGCAGCAGGAAGCCTATTTTCAACTGAAAAAGAGATAATTGAGGCAAGGCTGCAAGTGTTGGAAAAAGAAGTAGATGAGTTGAGGTTGTACCTAGATCAGGTTTCAGACATTGCTCAATGGGCTCAAGTGCTACTACCCCAGTGTTAGGGCACATACCAGTGACTAGAAGAATTGAAACTGATATGAAGGGACTTGAGGAACAGGTCCAACACCTTAAAGCAGAAAATGGAATAAATGTACAAACATTAAATTAGTATGGTGAACGTTTAGACCACCATGAGACTATTTTTGTAGACATTGATCAAAACTTGGAGGAAATTAAGGATCAAATTCAAGTAAAACTGCAGCCTGCTCTAAGCTCTTTGCTGGACACCTCACATTTAAAAACCAGTGTTAGCTGCACAGAGAGCAACAGCTCCACAACATCAGCAAAGACCTCCAGTAGAGGAAGGTATAAACTTTAAACCCTATTCTAAACCATGTTCACTCTTGGCATGGGAACATTAGCTGGGTTTTTACAAATGTATGAGAACAGCATGGACAGCACTAGTGACAAGCAGAAGGCTTGACACATCTAAGGCTGCATGAGCTGCAAAGTGCAGGAGATACTCAGTGCTAGTTTATGCCCTAGTTTAACCCAGAACCAAAAAAATCCTGTTATCAGAATTTGGTAGTGCACAGGATGTTGAGAATTTAAAGCAGGAGTTCATATTGATGAAGATGGGCAAGACATAGACAGTCACAAATTATGCCACCTAATACTACCTTCAAGCACAACAACTATGGACCACAGAGACCTTAGACTTATCTACTTCAAAAACTGTCTTACTTAGTTCCTTAGAAGCACACCCAGCCCTCAAGATACATTTGACGCTTGCATTCAAAACAGCTGGATCTCTCAAGGCCATCAAAGAAGCTTTACTTGATGTGCAAGAAACTTATAGAAGTGAGAACAAACTGTTATGGTTGAATGACATAATAGTGTGAACTGATGCTAAAGATAAGGCTGGGTGACAGGAGGCTCAGAAGGTGAAACTTCAGGCTCTTCCTGACCTGAAACATACCTTAGATCAACGCTGGGTGCAAGCCAAGCATGCCCAGGTTGATACTAATGGGGTGCAAAATGCCCAGCCTCTTATCTCAGCCCAGGCACTGAAATGAACAATGTACGTTACAAACAAAGATGGTTCAATTTGGTTAATTGGAGAGCAAAGGTTCAAATCCCATTCAAGTTATGAATTTTAAGTTTGGGTAAAATATGGCTTTAATTGATTACTCAAGTGAAGGCACTTTTAGAGTATTTTACAAAAATGGATGAAAGCATCTGTTTATTGAAGCATCAAGGCTTAGGCACACTTCCACAGAACCTGAATTTTAGTGGCCCAATTTAAATATGTTTTTTGCAACCAACTTTTCATTGGTTGACTTTTTTAAATAAAAATACCCATTTTTTCCATTTTACTTATGGTTCCTTGGGCTAACTTGGTGGTGGACCTCTTCGGGGAGGTCTCCAACTATGTGGGCCACTACCTTCTATTGCAATTTACCATAATTCCAGATGCTCTCTTAGGCCACCCAGGTCCCCTCCAGATCAAGGCACCCAAGCTCCCTGACGCCAAGTTACACTTGATTATGGACTCCCCTCTAAGGTCCATTCAAGCCATTATGTTCCTCACTTACTTGGTACTATATGTTGTGCTCTACACCCTTGGCTGAGGTATCTTTTGCACAGGCACCATTTGAGGTGTCTTCTTTCTCATTCTCCTAATGGCTAGTTCCCTAGCAATGTGGGTTTGCATCCCACATCACCTTGCTGGGAACGAGAGAGTTACAGATACTCTCTTGACATTAGTCAACCAACCTTTTTATTATACATACATAAGAATTATCCATGTGGGACTTTTTTATTAGTAAATTGGGTGCGTTGGCCATTTGTCACTGTCATGATGGTGCTCACCACAGTTTTTTTGTTTGGTTTTGTATTGGTGCATCTCGGCGTTATTCTTGCAACTACCAATTGGAAAGTGCCACCTTTCCTGCTCATACCTGGTGGTCTCAGACTTTTCACAATCCTAATGTTGTGATTCCCCACCTTTCTCCCAAAATTTACTTAGAAATTCATCAGGCCTTAGCTTCCCTGAGCCAAAACCCTCATTAGGGAAAAATAATTTGTCTAGTTCATGTCCACTTTTGTGAGGAGTGGATCTGTTGTCCCAGTTGTCTCCTGAGGCGGGTGATTGGGTTTTTGCAGTACTCTGCACACAGCCACTCTTGTGGTGGGCAATAGAGGGTTTGGAACAGGTCTTGGAGCAGAATTGACCTGATGAAGCATCCCTCCATTCCTTCTTCAAGTTCTTTTCTCTGCATCAAGTGGGTCAGCTGATGAAAATATATTTGAGTGAATTCTGCAAAAAAGCCCAGGCTTTGCCATTAACCAACAAGGTTAATATGTCATTTCTCTGTTCAACCTTGGACATATCTATGCAAAACTCCCCAATTTGGCAGTCACCTCCTTCCAAATTTGATCATCTTGTCAAAACCCTTTGGGGTAGTTTCTTTGCCCCAACTTGGAAGGGGCCAGGTAATTTGGCCATCATCAGAATAAATTATATAAATATGGAAGCCAAAAAGTTGCGCACGCCTGTGAAAATGAGGGAATCTTATCCTTCTGATTTTTCTACTTTTAAAATTTGGAACTGTACAGGGGTCTAGCCCCAAGATTGAGGTAAAGGTTTCAGATGATTCTGCCACAATGATGTCACCCATGGTTATCCCTATAAATATTGCATCCTCAACTAGTGATATTTCCAAAAATCATGAGATGCTTTCCACTGATTTCCTCCACATCTTGGTGGAAATTGGGAACATCAGAGGGTCCAAACCTGAATTTAACAAAAAAAAGGATTCAGTTAACATTTTTTTCTCCTCAATACATTTCCAAGGTGCATGCTGAGGCATCAGCTCTGGGCTTGGGGGTGATGGCCCTGGATAGCGATGCACACCAAACCCTTGGAATGAGTGTGGGTTTATTGGAGCCAGAAAACGCGTTTTATAAGTGAACAATTTATCCCAAACTGAACCGTTTATTTGCTCATATGGTCTGGATGAGGACCCTATTTTGGCAAATCAGATTACTCCTGAGAACCCTTGTTTGACCCCTACCATGATTAGGGGTTCTCAGGAAGTTGAAAAGAACTTCATCACAGTTATAAAGATGTATATGCACCTGCAGAGGGTGTAATGGGATATGTGGCCTCAGTAGTAAGAGTGGCCCATTATCCTCCCCCTTCTATGATTCCAAAACATACCCTGATGGCTTGTTCAAACCAGAGGAGGAATTTTCTGATGAGTTGATGGCTTTTTCTGCATTGAATATATCCCATTTTGGATACTTCTTGTTGACTGCTATCCTTACATCCTCTTATGAAAAGTTCAGCACAACTATTTTGGTGAATACTGGTGCCTCAAATAATTTTATTGACCAAAACCTTGCTGACTACCTTGAGTTAAGTTACTCACCAGGTGGTATGGTTAGAGGTGGGGCTTCTCAAGGTATCCCCACACTGAACGTCAGAGTCAGTCAATTTTTAGGTAGGATCTTATCTATTGTCTGACCAGTTTCAAGCTATCAGAAACCTCTTGTTTCCCATCATTTTGGGTGTTGAGTGGTGGTGGAAGTTTGACATCAGAATTAATTTGAAAGAAAACACTTTATCCTTTCTCTTTGATACATGGTCACCAGTTGATTGTTCCTTTGTCTGAGAATAACACCCAAGGCAAATTATCCAATTGGCCCAATGTTTTCAGTCCATATCTTGCCCCTTTGCTGAAGCCCACCGTGGGACTTTCCTTACCTTCTTATTTGGAGGATTTGGCATCTTCTTTTGATGCAGCTTCAGCTAGTATGCTATCAGAACATTCTGAGTTTTATTGTAAATTTGAACTCACTGTGGATCTGGTGCATAATTCTTCCCCCATATACCCATTGACTGTCTGAGAGGAAGAGGTTTTGATGTATGGGTGAAGGAGCAGTTGGCCAAAGGTGCCATCTTTCAGCGGACCTCCCCTGTTTGCTCCCCACTTCTCTTTGTGGAGAAGGCTGATGGAACTTTATGTCCATATGTCAATTATGGAAATTTAAATAATGTGATTGTACCCAACCTCCATCCCATCCCTTTAGATTCCCAGATTGCGCATTATGTGGAGAAGGCAAAAGTCTTCTCCAAGTTGGACTGCCTCAATGCATTCAATCAAATCTGGATAAAGAAGGGCCAGGAGTAGTTAACCGCATTCTGTACCAGAAAAGGGATTATCCAGTTTCAAGTTATACCCTTTGGGCTTAAGAATGCCCCTGCCATCTTTCAATGCCACATTGATGCTGCGTCGGGGGACTTGTTGGGGGTATGTGCAGTTGCCTATATGGATGACATCCTGGTGTTTTCCCCCAATCAGGAGTCACATGCAGTACACCTTTGACAAGTAGTGGAGAGATTGAGGGCTGCTTGTCTTACCCTCAAGATTAGTAAATGTGAATTCTTCAAGTTCTAGGTTACTTTTCTGGGCAACATCATTTTTGATCAGGGCTATATGATAACTCCATACAAGGAGAAGGCTATTTGTGAGTGGCCTACCCCCACCTCAGTCAAAAAAATTAAGGAGTTTTTTGAGGATGTGTACGTTCCTCAAGAAGTTCACATCCAATCTCTCCGAAGTGGCAGCTCTCTTATATAAGGCCAGTGGTGCCAAGGTGCTTCAGTGGTCCCCCACTTTGGAGGATGCTTTCCAAGCAATGAAGTGCACCTTGTTATCCACATCCATCCTTTGCCATGTTGACTCTATCAAGGAGTTCATTGTGTCCTCAGATGCTTCCAACTTTGCCATTGTGGCTGCTCTGTTACAGGTGGGTGAAGATGGTTCTGAGCATCCTGTGGGATATTTTTCTAGGAAAATGTCTCTGCATGAGTTATACTATGTCATATATGACAAGAAGTTATTAGCATTGGTGGAGGCACTGACATATTGGCGTTACCACTTTCATGGCTCATCCCAACCTTTCTTGGGTATGTACAGACCACTGTGGCTTGCTGTACTACCATGCCCCTCATGTCCTAACCCCACAGCAGACCTGTTGGCATGAGACCCTTTCCCTATTTACATTTTCCTATGAGTTCACCAAGGGCAAGGAGAATGGTTTGGTGGATGCTTTGAGCTGCAACCCTGCTTTGGCTCCCAATCTAAAGAAGATAGAGATTCACAACACCCAGTTGATGATTTTACTGAGTATGATTATGCCTCAACTTCCTAAGTTCATGGTACATATGCCAGCGCTCATGCCTCTGAAAAATGCAGCAGAATATAGTATGTTTAGAAAGTTAGTTCTTTCTCAGCCGTTATCAGCTGAATATGCTGTTATTCTCACTAAGAGCGCCCTGAATCAGGAGGACTTATCCAGGGGTTATCACATGAAGAATGAGATGGTGTGGTTTCAGGGGCGCCTATAGGTTCCTGCTGGACCACTGCACCTGGAGATCATCCAAAACCATCATGACGGAATCACTGTTGGTCTCCTGGGAAAGCAAAGACTTTGGAGTTGATATGATGCACTTACAATTGAAAGGGCTTGCCTGTTCAGGTAGAGCGGTACTGTAAAGAGTGCCTGATTTGCAATCAAATGAAACCCAATCAGCAACCTTTAGCAGGGTTGCTGGTATCAGTCCAAAAGGCTAAAGGGCCCTAAACTTCCCTATCAGTGGATTTCATTGTAGAGTTACCCATTTCAGATGGGTATGATGCAATCATGGTGGTGGTGGACCACTTTACAAAGTTCGCCCACTTTATTCCTTGCAGAACAACCATAACTGCTGCTGAAATGGCCAGGCTCTTCATTGCCCATGTATTTGTGCTTCATGGGGTTCCTCAAGAAATCATTAGTGACTGGGGACCCCAGTTCACCTCCATCTTTTGGGAAGAGTTGTGTAAGACTTTTCAGATTCACCCCTGCCATTCAACTGCCTATCACCCCCAAACAGATGGACAGACTGAGCAAGTGAACCAGTGCTTGGAACAATTTCTGCATTGTTACACCACCGCAGACCATTCAGATTGGCTCCTCACCTTCCCATGGCCCAGTTTAGCTACAACAACACTTTGCATTCATCAATTGGTTGTTCACCTTTTTTGCTAACCATAGCTTTAACTCTGCTTTTAACATGGAGCCCAGCTGTGGTTCCAAAGTGGAAGTGGTGCTGGACTTTGCTAAGACTCTCAAGAAGGTCCATCAGGGGGTGTCCACAAGTTTGGAGGTGGCTATGCTGGTTTATAAGAAGAATGCCAATGGAAAGCGCCAAGTGGGTCCAGCATACAGGGAAGGGGATCTCGTGATGCTTGATGCTTGCAACATCCCTATCAAGCAGCCATGCAAAAAGTTGGGTCCAAAAATTGGTCCTTATCAAGTAAATTAAAAAGGTGGGACATGCCTCATACCAGTTGGATCTTCCCTCCGCATTTTGGATCTTCTCCATCTTTCATGAAAGCAAATTGACATTGTTTGAGAGCCCACCTCCTGTGACTCCTGAGGCTTATCTTGTGGATGGGGCACCGGAATGGAAAAGGAGGAAATAGTAGCCTCCTGCCAGGTTAAGCGACACCTTGAGTACCTGGTATCCTGGAAAGGGTTTGATGCAGCAGAGAACAGTTGGGTGCCAGCACGAGATTATGTACATGCCCAAGACCTGATTGAATCATTTCATAATTGTTTCCATGAGGCTGCAGGATCTCAGCCTAAGCCAGCTGATGTTGCTGCTATGAAGTTGCCACCAGCACATAAGAACTTCTTCTTAGCAAATGCCCCTGGAGGGAGGGGTGGAGCCCAAGAAGGAGGAGAGGGTAGTGTCATGGTTGAATGACATAATAGTGGGAACTGATGCTAGAGATAAGGCTGGGTGACAGGAGGCTCAGAAGGTGAAACTTTAGGCTCTTCCTGACCTGAAACACATCTTATATCAACGCTGGGTGCAAGCCAAACATGCCCAGGTTGATACTAATGGGGTGCAAAATGCCCAGCCTCTTATCTCAGCCCAGGCACTGAAATGAACGATGTACATTACAAATGAAGATAATTCAATTTGGTTAATTGGAGAGCAAGAGTTCAAATCCCATTTAAGTTATGAATTTTAAGTTTGGGTAAAATATGGCTTTAATTGATTACTTGAGTGAAGGCACTTTTAGTGTATTTTACAAAAATGGATGGAAGCATCTGTTTATTTAAGCATCAAGGCTTGGACACACTTCCACAGAACCTGAATTTCAGCAGCCCAATTTAAATATGTTTTTTGCAACCAACTTTTCATTGGTTGACTTTCTTAAATAAAAATACCCTTTTTTTCCATTTTACCTATGGTTCCATGGGCTAACTTGGTGGTGGACCTCTTCGGGGAGGTCTCCAACTATGTGGGCCACTACCTTTTATCACAATTTACCAAAATCCCAGGTGCTTCCTTGGGCTGCCCAGGTCCCCTCCAGATCGAGGCACCCAAGCTCCCTGACGCCAAGTTACACTTGATTATGGACTCCCCTCTGGGGTCCATTCAAGCCATTATGTTCCTCACTTACCTGGTACTATATGTTGCGCTCTACAACCTTGGCTGAGGTACCTTTTGCAAAGGCACCATTTGAGGTGTCTTCTTTATCATTCTCCTAATGGCTAGTTCCCTAGCAATGTGGGTTTGCATCCTACATCACCTTGCTGGAAATGAGAGAGTTACAGACACTCTCTTGACACAAACCAATGACTCAACTAATACACAGAGTTGGAAAAGCGGTTTATGCTACCCAGGATAAGAGTGATAAGTCAAAAGACAAGGACTTCAAACAATTCCATGGTATCAGCTTAAGGAGTTCACATATCACAAATGTTATAAGCCTGGTCACTATTGGCAAGCTTTTCCAATGAAAGATGATGAAGAAAAAACCCCTTCACCAAAAAAGGAAATCCCTGAAACTATAAATTGGGTGAACCTACATGTTGAAAAAGAGGACGATCACTAAGATGAAGACTCGATGGATGATAGTTTCCATGTCTTAGGAACCCCCAGTACTGTATCTGTACCTGCATGATTATATGTACATAGATCTACCAATGAGGGTTAAATTCTACATACCTAGCTCAAGCAATGAAGCCCACTCAAGTAGTCAATTGTCTAGATAAAAGTGAACAACTGTACTGGACATCTTCAAGAATATTGAGAAAACTACTACTCCGCATGCCAAATTGATATCCAATACACCCAAGCAATTAAGGAATTTGAAAAGTCAGCTGATGACATGCTGTCAACTGTGAATCCATTTGGGAAGAGTGTAACCAAAGTGGAAGTTGTGATACAGCATGTACGTGTACTGGAAGTCCTCAATACTGGTGCCCAAGTCAATATCATGTCTTCAAAATTGATGAAGAAGCTAAAATTTATGCCAGACATTGACTACCATGTGAGATATTGGAAAGCAGGACCTGACACCACACATGCGTTAGAGGCTTACTCTGCCTTACCCCTACACTTTAGATGCATGATACTCACTGCCCCTGCCATGGTCTTAGAAAATGACTACTATGACTTCCTTATTGGCACACAATTTTTATTGGAGTTTGGAGCAAAGATTGACTTTGTTAGCAGCACTGTGAGTCTGCTAAACTACCAAATGCCCCTTGTGTTTAAGGATAAAGACCTGAAATCAAGGAAGCAGCAGGCATGTCTGGTTGAGACTGAGTAATTAATCTATCTGGTACACTACATACTTTGTAATAAAAGGTGTGAAACAACTACCTGCTTCAGTGTGCGCTGAAGACGGTCTACCCTTGAGTGCTAATGAGTCAATGGAGATTCAACCAGGAGAACAAAGAGACATGCACACTGCCATAAGTGTAAAGATCCCCCAGAACACTGTACTTGAAATATACACCCAAGAAGGATTATGCAAACAGGAGCCACGAGTGCTACCTGGATTCTTTAACTCTAGTCATGAGGGTGAAGTAACTATCCTCCTGGGGAACATCACCACTCAACCCATCCAAATTGAGAAAGGACAAGTTGTGGCATGTGCAAAATAACTAATTGTGATACCATCAAGTCAGTACACGCTGTTGGAGGATTAGACAAATTAGGACTTGCTGATGTAACAGAGGAAAAATGGAAAGAGCTGGATGATTTATTGGAAGAGTTTGAAGACATTTTCAGCCAAGGACCAAACAGTTATGGTCTGTGTAAAGGAGAAATACACTGTATGGATACAGGGTTATTTATACTTTTCAAATCAAAGCTATACCGCCAATCAAAAATGGAAGAGGAGGTTATCACTAAGGTGCTTCAACAACTTACAGATGCTGGCTTGTTGAGACCCTTGAAAAGTCCATGGGCATCGCCACTTCTGTTGGTGCACAAGAAAGATGGCCCACACAGGGTGGTTATGGGCTACCATCACTTGAATGAAATTACAAGAAAGATTTTTACTCTCCCTAAGAATCAGTGATGCCTTGAGTTGGTTGGGCAGTTCAAAGTATTTTTCAGCAATGGACCTGGCCAGTGTTACTGGCAGATGGAACTGTCATCCAAAGACCAGGAAAAGTGTGTCTTGATCAGCCTCCAAGCTTGTTCAAACTGACCAGGATGCCACAAGGGCTGTGCAACACCCCAGCAACCTTTCAATGTGCTATAGACCAAATATTTGGAGAACTGAAGATGACAAGTGTCCTAATCTATAAGGATGATATAACTTTATTCAGTGGAACTTCAGAAAGCATATTGAGCACCTTTGAGAGGTGTTCACATGGTTGAGAGAATCAAATCTTAAGTTGAAATAGAGCAAGTGCACCTTTCTCAAGAAGCAACTTGAGTTTTTGGGTCATAAGATTAGTGCACAGAGGATATAACCTCAAGAAGGAAAAGTGAAGGAAATAACAGAAATGGAGCATCTGAAGAGTATGAGGGATGTCCAGGTGTTTCTGGGCATGATCAGCTACTACAGACAGTTCATCCCACAATTTGCAGACTTGGCAATTCCCCTAACATACCTAATGAACAAGGACTCTAAGTTTGAGTGGGGACTAGAGCAAGACCAAGCTTTTATGGATCTGAAAACGAAGTTGTTAGAGGCACCAATCCCAAAATACCCATACTTCAACAAAACCTTCTACCTATACACTGATGGCAGTGACGTAGGACTTGGTACAATACTAGCACAACTAGATGAGGAGGGGATTGACCATCCCATCAAATATTATTCAAAGGTCTTTACCAAAGCGGAAGGGAAAATACACTGTTATAGAGCGCAATGTCTTGCAGTGATTAGAGCAGTGAAGCACTTTCAGCCATATCAATATAGAGTTCACTTCAAAGTTATAATGGACCATGCATCCTTACGCTGGCTCAAGAACATGAAGGATCCTGATGGGAGGCTAGCCAGGTGGGCTGTTTAGCTTCAAGGATATGACTTTGTTATATACAGGGCTGGAAGCAACCACCTAAATGCAGATGATCTCAAAATTTCCTGTATTTCATTTGCATGTGCATAAGAGCAATTGACTTTACAGCCTAATTGGGTTACTTGAAGAGGAATGGGAAGAAGAAACCAAAGAAATCAAGTCAGTTTTAAGAAGATTTTTAAAGGACATGCAAAGAGTAGATGGAAAACTTCAGAATTTCATTAAGAGGAAATGGTATCCATATGTGCGACCTAGCAATTAAATGGAACTAGCGATGGAGACACACAAACACATGAGACATAGAAGATTTCAGAAGAACCTAGCCTATCTTAAGAAACGGTTCTTTTAGGATGCTATGACTGATGAGGTGCATCAAGCCTTGGAAATGTGTGTCCCATGTGCAAGCTTTAGACCATTAAAAAGAAGTTCAAGTTTACACCAATCCCTCCATCTGCACCTTTCCACAATGTATCTATTGATGTGGTAGGACCACTACCAATTGTTTTAAAGTGGGAACAAGTTCATGTTAGTAGCAATTGACTACTTCACAAAGTGGATTGAGGCAGCGGCAATCAAGACATACACCGCATAGACTACTGCCTGATTCCTCTACAATCAGATTATCACAAGACATGGTTGTCCCTAGATCTTGCTATCAGATAATGGGAAGAACTTCATCTCTGAAGTAGTGAAAAAAACTTATGAATTTTGTAGGAGTGAAACAGCTGTTCACTACCCCTTATACGCCATCATTGAATGGAAGTGTGGAATGATTAAATGGAATATCAGCCAGAATTTTCAGGAAGATAGCAGTTAACTACAAATCAAAGTTGGATATTATCTTACCATCCATACTGTTGCTTACTGACTTAGCCACCATAGGATCATTGGGATGTCTTCTTTCAAGGCGCTCTATGGAAGAAAAGCCGCCTTGCCTATCCTGTTGGCTTCAATAATTTCTGCAGATCAAAAGAACTTACCCCCTGGGAACTATCAGCAAGAGTTGGTGGATGAGCTTATATGCATACAACTAGAAGCTGGGAAGAACATCAAGCACAGTACTCCAAAAGGGCAGAAAGACAGTCAGAGACATACCAAACTATCAGAATTTAGAGTTAACAATAAAGTATTGTTTTACCATATCTGTGGAATCCATCCTGAGAAGCTTAAAGCCATTTGGACTGAACCATCAACTGTACTGGCCAAGAGGTGCCATAAATACTCCATCTGAGATGATGCCACCAACGTTGTGTTCAACAGAATCCATGCTAGACACCTCAGATCCTACCCTCAGTCTTGTCTTAAAAGGGGTGGTGTCACAGATTTGGCGTGCCACAAAATTGGTAAATCCTTGACCTCTGGTAGAATTGAGGAAATACCAATCAAAGGGCAAGAATTATTAAACCAAGATAAGTTTAGCTCCAAAAATGGCAATATATGTTTGAGTAACATTGAGAAGAAACAGAATGATTTAGGTGCTGAACAGTGCACCAAAAAGAAAAACAATTAAAATGAAAGAAAAACGGTGCCATCAAGCAACCAGGACATTAAGTACACTGATGGCAATGAAGATTTAACTTTTACCAAATTGCACAGGAGCCACAGAACCAACAATTCTGATACCAAAGGCTCTACACATTACCACAGTGCACGAATTCAGAAACTTGAGAAAATGAATGCCCAAGAGAGAAATCAATGAAAAAGAGATGGTTCAGAGGTTCTTGAAGAAGATACAATAACTTATCAATCCACTATTCAATTATATACTCAATTTATTCTACATCCTGATTCTTTAGTATTTAGTATAAAAGTACTAAGTTTTTATCTTAAATAAACAGTCTATTTTATAGAATCTTAAGTTTGTCCTTTATCTGAAGTAATCGCCAGCAACCAGTCTGGGATTAACCTGTTTTGAAGAAGACACTCATTTTGAGAAGGACTCCTTGTAAGGTTAGGCTTGCAAGGAAAGAGGTTGAGATAAACTCTGTTGGGTCAAGAGAAGATTCCAACGTACACAGGATATATCATGAAGACGCACAGTTGGCGTGCAAGTGTCAAGTTTACAGCCCTCTCAGGAAGTTTAAGCTGAGTTGTTTAGTGTCAAATCTGTGCAAATTGATTACCCCTTTTGACGCCCAAAGTTTGAAATCCCCAGAGTTAAGCGAGCAGAACCCAGGGTGGCGAGTTGTCTGTTTTTTATAATTTATGCAAGTTTCTAAGACTTCTACTACTGATCCTGGTAATCCTTTTAAATAGTAGTGATATTTGATACATTTGTAAGTTTTTCTGGCTTCTCCATATCTAATGTATTGTGGGCTTCCATTATAAGTAATACCTGCCTTAAAGGTTGCAAGTAAGATAGCCTTCAGTTCTGAAATTTCTTGTAAAGTAAGTTGTCAGAATTTTCATAAGTCAGCATGTCATTTTAGCATCTTTTGGACTGGTTCATCTTCATCCTCCTTGAGAGTCTGGCCTTGTGAGTAGGTCATGTAACCATTCAGCTTCACTATTATCTAAATGTAGCATGGGCAATCTGGGCAGTCCATCTAAGTTCATGTGCTTCTTCCAGCTCAATGAATGATATCCATGTCATAGTGCTGAAAGTTGAGAGCCCAGCGGCCTAGTCTTTCTATTGGATCTTCTATGTTTTGCAGCCACTTTAAAGAAGTTTAGTCTATAATAAAAGTAAAGTTTACTATACAAAAAGCTCTAGAAAAGTTTCACCGCCAGAAGAACAGCTAAGCACTCTTTCTCTATAACACTATAATTATGCTCAGCTTTAAAAAGCGTTTTGTTGTAATAAGCCTGATGTACAATACTTTTGTCATCCAATTGTGACAGAATGACACCTATGGCTAAGCTATAAGCATCTGTAAACATGATAAATGGCTTTTCATAGTTCAGAACATTAAATCAATTGTCCCCTCAACATATTATTCATTGACTTAAATGCAGGTTGTTGATCTACTACCCATGCAAAAGTGATTTTTAGCAAGCAATTAGACAAAAGGTTTGGCAAGTTAAAGAAAAGTTAGGGATAAACTGATGGTAATATTCCATCATTCCTAATATATGTATGTCTCAAATGCTCTTTAGCTCAGAAATCTTGGAGATTGCTTCAACTTTATTATACAAGGGTTAAATTCCTTTCAATAATATAATGTGTCCTAAAAATTCCAAGTCCTTCTAGAAAAAGGTACATTTTTCAAGTTTTTATTTGGTAAAATTCTCTCACAGCTATTTTGAGAACTGTTTTGAGGTGATCCAGATGATAAATAAATGTTTTTGGAAAATACTGTTATGACACTCAAGTACAAAATCACACAGTTTAGTTTAAATCTTGCAAGATGTGAACCATTACTCTTTGAAACAAGGTGAAAGCATTACATAATCTCTGAGAGAGCCGGGTAGGCTGGAATAATTCTTCCATGTATATTAACACATATTTTTCTAGGTCTTTTGGTGATAGATCCATCAGCTAATTGCTACCGGAGAGATCTATCACAGAGAGAAGATTTGAGCCAGAGAGTCAGGCCAATGCATCATTTTATAGTTTGGAAGCTATCCTTCTCAGTGAAGCTGTTTAGCATCCTGTAATCCATCACTATTCTTTTTTTTTTAGTACTAGATGGTCCCAACCCAAGGGGGGATTCAATCCATCACTATTCCGTGACCACCATTCTTCTTTTTTGTAAATAAAAGTGGAGATGAGCATAAACTTTGGAAGACTACAAATAGCCAGTTCCCAAATGTTGCTATATATTTATGTTCATGTATTGTCATTCTACAATTGACTTCCTAAGTGGCTTAAACAGATAGGAGTTAAATCTACAATGTAGATACTGTGTCCAGTATTTCATGTGACTATAGTTAACATCTGACACGTTGAAAACATCTTATAATCTTCAAGTAGTTAATGCACTTTCAAAAGTTCATCTTATTTAACTTATCTAATATTTGAACTTGAGAGATAGCACAAATTATTAGCTGGTAAGCCAAAATCAAGCTAAGTATTAACAAAATGTACCTTAACAGATATATTGGGAATTAATTTGCCTTTCACTTTTCTTGATGTTTCTTGACTATAATATCTTGGTTAGGTTTCCAAGTAGCAGCTCAATATGTCACTGATAATTTGGATTGAAGTCTCCTGGTAAAACACTTGATTCAAACCTACTTAATCTATCAACATTAGTAATATTTAACAAGCAGTTTAGGGGTATACTCAAGGTTATGTTGGTAGAAACCACTATTTGTTCTAGTTTAATTTTAACTCCTCTGTGGCAGTAAAATGGTAACCTTCTGATTTTTCTACTGAGTTAGGTAATTTTTTTGTATTTCTTAAAGATAGAACATTGTAAAGGTAACTGAAAACAGGGTACTAATTAGAAAAGAGTATTCTTTCTTTCTGCAGTCTTTGCTATCCATTAAAAGGAGAACTTTATAGTTGAGGAGTGATAAATATCCTTCTTTCAGAGTTACGACTCTTTTGTATATGATTAAAAATTGCATCACAATAAGTCATTTATACTGGTTATTGTCCAAAGTAATATCTGATGCTTGAAAACTAGCTTTCTAACTTGGATTGGCAGAGTTGAGTATGCATCTATTACAAATGTGTTGTTCAGACCAGCAGTGCTATACTCTTGAGTGTATTAGAGGTCAGAAGAAAGTTTATTCTTCTTGATGAGGCAGGATGACACAACGTTGATGATCCTGTATCCAAGATAGACCTAACTTTAACCTTCTGAATCACCACTTCCACCTTGATAGTTCATCAAAACTTTTGTTGGGAGGGCTAACACATATTTATAAGAATGTTGCATTGAGCTTATAAGCAGCCTCTGGATAAATTTTTCTTGATTACTATTGAACTTTTCATGCTAGAGTTAAATCAGATCAACAAGTTAAGATAATGATCAGCATTGTTGGCTGTATCAATTATCTGGGAGCATCCATTAACCTGAATGAGGTAAATGCCTTTGAAAACCTGGTTGTCATCAGTATTTTCAGTGTATAAGCAATTTAGAATAGTGAGCTCAGCAGGTAAACCAAAAATATAATAAAGTTGTGTCATTGTAACCCCCTTCAGATTTGTCACCAGAATAATACTAACTCATGTAAGATTTGTGATTGACAATGTTTTGTTTTAGGTACCTAAAGTTGTTCAGCTTTAAAGGTACCTGATCCTAAGCCAGCCTACATTTTCCTTGCTCTGCAAGATTAAGGTTCTTCTAAAAACACATAACCTCAGTATGGTTGTATCTTGCATTAGCTATAACTTGGCTTCTCCTCTTTCTTAGGTTTTGCTTCCTCAACACTATACACTCAGGTTTTTGTGGTAGCCTTTTAGAAGATCTATGGTTTGTGTATATCAACCATATTGAGCAGGGCTTCTTTAAAATCTAAAAATATTATACACTTCATTTTACAGATGTGACATGCATGGCTAGGTCAGGAATATTATGTAAACTAGAATGTCAGTGGCTATAGCATCATCTAATGTAAGCATTTTTGAGGTCAGCAGCATTTATAACTTGATATAAAAGCAATCAGCAAATTAAGCAAAGTGTTCTTTGCAGCATAGTGCAATTCTCATTAAAGGCATGTTTACTTATTCTCAGGATTTTCTTAGCACTCTCTTCTTAATGAGCGCTTCCTTCACTTCTCTCCAGATATGCAGATTATCCATATGAGGCACCATAACTTCTTGATTTATATGATTAAACAAGATAAATATGTTTAATCTTTTTATGATCAGTTGCACCTTCTTGTAAGTAAAAAGAATCAACCTCTTGGGTTGTACCAGATAAAAGGTTCCTTATAGGAAGAAGAAGGAACCTAATGCCCCCATGGAACCCTTAGCTCAACTGGGGGAATTATGACATGTGGTTGGTGAATGTTGGGTAACTGTAACTGCATTTGTTCAAAGGATCCTTCCACAGTAATTTTCCTTAGCTGCTTCTTCCCTTGTTAAAGGGATAATGGAGGTTTTTAGGGAGGTAATCCAGTCCAGAACATACCAATTGCACTTTACCCTCCCTGGATTTTACCCTATCATACCTCACTTCCTTGATAAAAATAAAATTGATCACTGAACTCAGAAAATTATTTCAGAGTTAAGAAAGCTGGTCCAGAACACAGAACCCAAAATTCTGGGTACAGGCATTCTAATCTGAGTCAAAATCTATTCTCAAAAATTTTTGAAATAACTTTAAAGATTTTGTTGAAATTGACCACAGCAGAATCTAATTATTCTACCCCTTTGATCTGAGAAAATCTGCTCAAGTTTAGATCAATGAGCTTCCCTCCCTGGCAGATCAGAAAATTATGTTTCCAGAGCTTTTATAAATTAATGGGTAAGCTAGCTGATGACGCCCCAAGCCCAGGGTGGGTGCCTATGAGTACAAAAGCTGCCTTGTCTGAAAACAACCATAACCCCATTTTTCTCTATTTTTATATATAAGGCAACTGCCTCTGAAAGGGGCAGTTGGCAGACCATTTTTCATCTTAAGCTAAAGTAAATAATCTTTTACCCAAATCTACTTTACAAAATCTGCCTCTTTTTAATATACTTTTACTTACCCAGTAAAGTATGCAGCAATCTGCGTTTAGGGCTAATGGTCATTGGTCCCTCTAAGCCATTGATCTGGCAGCCCATCAGATGGTGATCATGATGATTATAAATTTTACCATGGGCATATGATACCAGTCTGCCGCTTCTGAAGAGCTTTATGATCCACCAAACTCTTTGCAACACTCTACTCCACCTTTAGCATCCAGCGGGCAAGCTACAGGTCTGCCTCCCTTTTTGTAAAATAGTTAGAGAAAAGACTAATTTTCTCCACCAATCTGCTGATAAGTTGGCTCATTTATATGGAAGAGGGCATTTTCACTAATTTCTGTTATCCAATTGAGGGTGAGTATTGGCCATCCTCACAACTGCAAGGTGGTACCAGGCACCAGACTATCTGGAAAATCTTGCCAAGGGCCAGTTTGGAAATCAATCTGCCATCCTGGTGATGTCCCCAATCTCTCAACCCATTATGAAACCCCTCAATGGGTGTAAGGCAAAGCCCAAAACCTCCTAACAATTAAATCAATTTGATTTGCAAACCAGATCAGTTTTTTCAAAATATAAAAAATTTGAATGATTTCCTGAATTTTATTATGATGAAATTGAACCAGAAAATCTTTGAAGAGACTAAACGTCACCAACTGCAAGCCCAGAAGAATTGGCCATTCTCCTTGCCTCTCCAGCCCTTTGTAGATACCCAGCAAGACCTGCAGTTGCCCCCATTGCAACCATTTGGTTTGCTATGGGGCCTTTGGTATGTTTAGAATTTTTATTTCCCTCACAAGAATCATAGGGTATTTCTCTTACAATTGATTAAGACTGCTAAGCCATTGGCATTTTAGGCTTTTCGCTGGGTTATTATACACCCAGATTGGAAGCCTAGTCTTACTTAATTATCAGATTTTATTACACTTCCATTGCAGCTTCATAGAATCAGAGGATTGATACAATACTCCCTTTGCCAGATTAAACTTACCCTTAAATGTAGAATTTAATATAGTGATCTCCAATCCTGTAATGATGTATACTTCAGAAGCTTCTAATTCAGTAATTTTGATAAATTGTTGCTCTGTTTAGCTTGGTGCATGAGTTGACATAAGTGATCCTATAGAGGATTGAGATTTTGCTTAATTTTTAGGGTAAGCCTTAGTGTAACGTATAGATTCATTTTTATTTTAAAATAACTCTATCTTTTGCCAAGTTTTTAATGCGGATATCCAGATCATAAATTTGTAAGTGAGTGAGTGAGCGCTAAGTTTGCAAATGCTTTTTCTTATCCACTAATAATATAATGCGCCAATTCTAGTCCCCTTTGATATCTTTGCATTCAGTGTTTTATTGAGGCATATTGGTCTTTTCTCTCAGCTTTTTTAGGAGTGTTCCAACATTGCTCAGCTTTATTGAGGTGCAGCAGACCTGACTAATATCTTCTTGATTGGGTTATTGCCTCTCATATCACTCTAATGTGTTGAGTTACTCGGTAATGGAAAGGAGTAGACACCTGAGTTGCACATGGTGCCAGATTCTGCTCAACGTGGACCATTTGGAAATAGTATTTTAGTGCTGATGAAGTCTCATAGGTTCACTGAGCCTTCAGCTCATCAATTCATCATAGAGCGTTCTCTAGCTTGAGAACTTGAGGAGAGTGTTCTTTTCTTCCTCCTGATGTTAGCTAGCAAAACCTTGAGCTACCATCAAACCATGAACTTTGATATCTTATCTTCAGAGCTCTTGGGTGAAGGCGTCAATCAATTGTTTAGTACTTTTATTTTGACTGTATGTTTTTTATAAGCTTTATAGTCTTCTATACATATTTGATAACACCAGAATCAATAGACCCCAGTTGATTATGGGACTAAATGATGTAGGAAAAGTTGCTTTAATCAAACAGTGGACATTCCTATTATTTGTTATATTAAATTATATACCAGTCTATAAGCCACCCATAAGGCCCTTGGGTATTAATATAAAGGTGGAGTTACTTGTTATGGACTCCTAGCATATGCATCATATGATAGAGCTCAGGATGTATAAATTGCAGAATATATTAAGATAGATTTGCACCTGATCAATAGCTCTCTGAAAGCACTGTGATCATATAGGTTTATAAGATTCCTTTTTATGGTGGATGACTTTTTGCAACTGGCTCTTTCTCCCTGTCTAATGACTTCACAAAGTAAGCCACAAACTCATTATTGAAAATTCATGTTAGATAATAAAATTTATAAATCTCATAGGATTTTCTTGAACTCCTTCAAAATGTAATGATGGGCAAACATCCCATCTGGTTATCTTCATCACATTCTGTTGTGCACCCAGTGGGTGACACTATCAATCATGCTATTTTCTATGGAGTGATCAATTTTTGCAGGTATTATTAAGCATTGGCTAAGCTCCATGTAGTGAGCACCAGCATGTTGTGCTTTTAATTTTTGAGCTTGATGGTGTTATTCTCAAGACGTCTAAAAATTAATACTTATAGCTGTCTAAGACATATGACAAGTTTATCATTTATTTTATAGGGTGTCAAGCCATCTCTTATATCCCATCAGCTATAGTTTCTGTCCTATGGTAAGTACAATGGAATAGACTTATTGAATTCAAGTCTAAAACAGGTATATTATTAACTAATGTAATTTATTTATTGTATTACATAATAGGGGTTTTATATGTCCTTTTGACAAAGAAACCTCAAAAAGAAAAATTATCAATAAATGCTCTAGAGGAGAAATAATAATGGGAGGCTATTGGTCAGGGGTTGTATTCCAAGTGGCATAATGCTTTTGTAGCATTTTTGATAGGGCTAAAATGTAGGTTGAAGGTACCAAGTTAAATGAGACTTGGTATCGCTTAGGTCAAATGTTGGGAAGATACTCAATTCTTACCTTTTATGGATTTATCTTAATTTACTGCCTTGTGTGCCTCCTTGAGCAATAGTCACCTGACATTCTGATGATACCTCAATTCAAATATGCAGAATTTCATCTCAAGGTATCTTTGGCTAAAATTGATCTGATAGAATTTTGATGTCATTTAAGCCATACTGACTATTGATTATATTGTGTAATGCAATGAGGTAACTTCTTATCCCCCTTCTTAGGTCTATGCATTAATTCTGTCATGAGAGTCTAATAGTTGATAATCTTCTCATCATAATTAATATCCTAGATCTAACACTAACCAAATTAATCACTGGTTATGTAGACTCTGATAATGTTGCTTCTCTTCCATATAGCACTACAGATGGAGAAATGCCAATAGATCTGTGATAGCTAACCTTTAAGCAAACATTCTGAAGGCAATAAGAAGTTTCACTTTAATGTGTGGTTGACTGTGATCTTCTTAAAGATTTGTGCAAAAGTTCACTTTACTCTTTTTATGCTTTTAGTGTAGATGGTGTGTATGATGTGGTACACTACCCTTGACTCCTGCTAAGTTCATCAGATGTCTCACAACATCTGAAAATAAAATTCAGTTTATTATCATAAAGGATTATCTGATGGTATTTGTGGCATGTGATAACCTTGTTTAAAAGGAATATTACAGTAACTCAAGAATTAGAGACTTGACTGCAGTTGTTTTTACTCACTTAGTGAAGTGTATACTGCAACAATGATAAATTGATTCACACTGGATGTCTCAGAAAATGGTCCTATAATGTCAATAAAAACATTTAGAAAGTTATTTTGTGGAAAATGCTGAACCTTAAACTTCTTTGAGAGTGGCTTATATTAGTGCATTTAACACAGAGCCTTAGAAATTGCTTGATGTCATCCAATTTGTCACCACAGTAGTATTTCTTTTTGAGATGAGAATACATCTTCTGTAGTCTTCTGTGGTTTACTTGACAGTGTATTTCTATAATTATAGCCATTTGTTTGCTTAGCTTCAATATAATGATCATTTCTCCTTGTTGGATATTCAGATATTGAACATGTGGAAAAGATTAATAATATTTATTCTCCTTCAGCCAAATTGACACTAAACCTAAAAAGATGTTAAATTAACACCTTAATGATTGCTCTTGTAAATCAGTATTCAGCATGGCTCTATTTAATTTTAGGTAAACTTCAATGGACCAGATCAAGTCAAAGACGTCGTGAGAATATTCCTGGATCATCAAAATAATAGATCAATAAGGTCAGGTATATCTACTCAAAATGGCATGCAAGCAGCAAATTATGATAAGCCCAAAAAAGGGTAAGATGAAGAAGCTGACAAATGATCAACTTAAGTGACCCCAGACTAATCTGACTTAAGTACTATACTCACCATTTTTTTTCTTATAAAATTTTGATAAAAAGGCAATAACCATCTAGAATATATTGTCTAAAAAAGAGCCTCCTATTTGGTTTTTACCCCCATTTATAATAATCTTTTCCATTTGGGGTTTATATTGTTAAAAACAACATATAAGTTCCTCAATTTATACTATAACAAAGTGAAATTTTAACTCTATATCTTATTTTGGTAAAAGAATTCGATATGTCCACTTATATACTTATTATAGGATGGATACTCTTGCTGATGGGACCCAAGCGGCAACTTGGCCCCCTTTAGAAATAAAAATATCTATCATTCGACTAACTCAGTCTCTAGCATTGACCAATGAGCTTCTTTTGCATAGTTATATCAAGCTTAAAAATAGAAGTACAACAGGTTGGTGATCATTACAGGGGGCTTAGATGATGCTTTATGATACCTGCAACTGATTGATCACACCATGGAAGATAACCTAACTGATAGTGCCACCTGATGGGTGCAAAATTGAAATGGTAAAGATGATCAAATAAGTTGTTTATGCATTGTCACATCTGAAATGTTTCTATTATCCTACAAAGGTTCCCAACTCTAGTTTTCTTACTTTATTCTCAATGAAGGAGCTATAGAGTTACTTTGTGGAGTCATTAACCCAGGAGAAAAAAAGCTATGAAAGGGCATCCACCATGGACAGATCTTATAAACCTGTATGGATCTAGTTCTCTCCCAGAAAAGTAAATATCAAGTACAAATCACTCTTACTACATTTTTGCAACTTGTATATTCCATGCTTTATCATATTATGCAAATACTAGGAGTCTATTATAAGGAACTCCATAATCATATCAATATCTAAGGGGCCTTATGGATGTCCTGTGAGCAGATTTATAAATTTAGCATTACAAAGTATAGGAGATGTACACCATTTAAATGAAGCAAACCGTTTCTACACTATTTGGCTCCATACTTAAATGGGCACTATTAATTTCTGTGTTATCAAGTATATAGAGAAAGATAAAAAGCTCCTTTAATTAAATCTCAGAGTGAAGTAAAAAGACTAATAAATTACTTGATGTCATCAATGAAGTGCTCTGACTTTAAGATAGTGAAGCTCATGTCATACTGGCAGCTCAAGCTTTTACTAGTCACTATTAGAAGAAAAAAGATCATTATTCTTAAGTCTTGGCTAGAGCAAGGCATATGACAATTTGATGAGCTGGAGGCCCATCAAACCTCATAGAATTCATCAGTGTCTTAAAATATCCTTTCTTGAGTTGTCCAGGTCAAACAGGATTTGAAAAACTGTTAAACTTTGGCGTCTACTCTTTCCATTGCCAAGCAACTCAACAAGTTGGAGAGCGAGTTGAGAGGCAGATCCCCCAGTCAAAAGAGATTAATCAAGTCTTTTATCACTTAGTCAAGCTGAAAAACGCTTGAGTACTCTCATGGAAGAGTTAAAAGCCATGACCAACAAGCCTCCTTAAAGCACTGAATGCATGGAGATGAAGGAGGACTTTAATTGGCGCATTGAATTTTAAAAAATGAGAAAAAGCTTTTGTGAACATAATGCTTATCCGCTTGCCAACATATTCATGATTTGGACATCCTCATTAGAACTTGGAGAATGATAAGTTTATTTTTTAAAGATATCTATTGGATGTTATGCTAAGACTTACTCTGGAGGAAATGGAGAAATATTGCAATTCTCTACAAGTCCAGATATTTTGACTTGAACATCAAATCTAACAGAGCGATGTAAGAATGGTAGTTATTAAATCTGAAGCTCCATGAGTGCACGTTGTTACTAAATTGGAGGCCACTGCCTTCAAGTCTAGGTTTAAATACAATCTTACACCTGATGAAGGGAGTATCAAATCCTTTCTCTATGTTTATGAAGCCATTATGGAAGGTGAAACCAATAATCAAGAAAAATTGAGCATATTTTGGCTTTTGAGCTATATGGCTCAAGAGGCAATGGGGCCTTATATAGCTGACCTGCATACCTGGAATAAGTTAAAAAACGCTTATCAAAAAATGTCTCAAAGCAGAGCCTAAGTATAAAGAAGCAGGCTTTTATGAGAATTGCGCTGTGCCAAAATGAAACCCTTGCCAAATTTGCTAACCGCTTTTATATAGAAGCCTAAACATTGTTACCAAAAAGATGCTGACTCTGGATGATGCCATAGCTGCTGTCAATGCTGGTATACATAGCTTTCCTTACCTAGCCTTGCACATCACATCCGTTAAACAAAGCTTCAATTCAGTGTCAGACTTTAAGGAAGCTTTACATATTGTAGTTGACATACACAAGCCAGAGCCCTCATGAAAGGCCTTCACAAAACCTAGAATCTTTAATGGAAGAAGCATAGCCTAAGAAGGAGAAAAAGCCAAGATGCAACTAATGTAAGAAGAACAATCATGCTGAGGATATGTGTTTCAAGAAAAACCTTGTCCTTGCAGAGCAGGGAAATGAAAAGTTAGCTTAGGTTTAGATATCTCTAAAGCTGACCAACCCAAAGTACCTAAAAGCAAAACATTGCCATTTGCTCACCTTGCCTGCATTAAAAATGAACCTGATGATGACTTCAAAGGGGGTCATGAGGATACAGGTTATTACATTTTAGGTTCACCCACTGAGCTTGCCATTCTGGACCATTTGAATGCTGAAATTATTGATGACACTCAGGTTTCTTAAGGCACCTACCTCAGTCATGTTATAGGGTGCCCTCAGATAAATGATAGAGCCAGTAATGCTAATTGGTACCTTGCTCTGTTGATCTGACCATCTTCCACAGTCTAATGGAAATCAAGAAGTATCCTAAGACTGCCCAAAAGCTCAATGCAACATTCCACTTTAAGGAGGTGTTAGCCCATCCACCAAAGTTTAGAGGAACCATCACCAAATTGGAACTGGTAATTAAAAAGGTCCGAGTTATGGCTACCTTGAATATAGGATCACCTATCAACGTTATGTCATCATGCCTCATCAAGAAGATCAAGCTTGCTTCAGACCTTGAATACACTCAAGAGAACAGTACTGCTGTTCCAAATTAACACAAAATGGTAGGTTATATACTAATCTCTACTAATCCAAGTTGGAATATTAGTATTTTAAGCTTTCACATTGCCCTTGGTAACAGTCAATATGTTTTCTCATTGAGATGAAATTTATGACCAAATATGTAGGAGCTTTTCAATTTAAAAGAAGGATATTTATCATCCCTCAAATATGAAGTTCACCTTGTCTTAGATGATAAAGATTCCAGCAAAAAGAAATACTCTTGTATGGTCTAGTACCATGTTTCAACTTTATTTTTGTAATATTCTACCTCTGGAAGAAACGAAAAAAGTTACCCTACTCAGAAGATGCAGCAGATGGCGTTCCATTTTATGCCACCAAGGAAGGAGGTAAAATCAAAACAGGAGAACAAAGAGTGGTATTTACCAACATAACCCTGCGTATACCTGAACTGCTTGCTACATATCACTAGTGTCAATGGAGTAAGTAGGTTTGAACCAATAGTTTTTCTAAGGATTTTTGATTCAGCTTACAGCGGCCTATTGAGCTATTACTTGGAAACTTGACCAACAATGATACTCTAGTAAAGGAGTATTATAGAATAGGGAAAGGTCAATTAATTCCCATTGATGAAATTGATAAGTACACTTTATTAGTACTCATCTTGAGAATTAGCCTACCTGGTGACAATTTATTTGTACTATTCCTCATGTCCTTATGTCCAATAAGTTAAATTAGGAGGAGCTTAAGAAAGTGCATTAACTACTTGAAGATTATTAGGATGTGTTCTCTGCACCAGATGTCAACTATGGTCACATGAAAAACTGGACACATAGTATCAACGTAGAAGATTCAAACCCTATCAGATCAAAGCCATATAGAAAGTTGAAGGTAGAGGAGCAATACATGAAGACTGAGCTCAAGCAATTATTGGATTCTGGCTTACTTGTTTCCTCCCAGAGTCTGTCATCCCCATTGTTACTCATAAAGAAGAAAAATGGTGGTCACAGAATAGTGATAAATTACCATAAGCTAAACATCCTCACTAAGAAGGACAGCTATCCAATTTCAAGGATTAATGATGTTGTAGTCCAACTCTCTGACTCAAATCTTTTCTCTTTAATGTAACTTGCAAGCAGTTATTGGTAGATGGATCTATCATCAAAAGACCAAGAGAAGTGTATTAAATTGCATGAAAGAATTATTCCAACCCACTCAGCTTCTACAGGGATTATGAAATGCTCCCACCTCATTTCAACAGGCAATGGATCACATCATGCAAGATATTAAACTCAGCTGTGTGATTGTTTATATAGCTGACAAAATGGTGTTTTAAAAACCTTCACTGATAATCTAGACCACCTCATGTCAGTGTTTCAATGACTGAGAGAGAATCATATCAAACTAAAACCGGTAAGGGTACCTTTTTCCAATAGGATTTATGTTTCTAGGATATGCCATATCATGGGAAGGAATTCAACCTTTGTATATTGAAGTCAAGCAATATCCAAGATGCCTGGGCTGAAGAGCCTTTGAAACATTCAGATATTCTTTGAATGATTTAATATTACCAACAATTTCTTTCTAACTTTGCTCTACTTATAAATTTGTTTCACTGCTACACAAAAACACCCTTTCATTTGGAGATTAGAGCAACAAACTACATTTGAGTTTATTGAGAGTTTATTGAAGAGACAACTAAAATTGTGACATCTGGACTATGGAAAGCCATTTATCCTGTTTACTGATGCCTATGACTTAGCTGTAGGTCCCATCATTTCTCAACTAGATGAAAATAGCATTGACCACCTGGTGTTATATTACAGCAAAACGCTTTCTAAAGCTGAGAAAAATTATAGCGTCGCAGAGAAAGAGTGCTTAGCTGTTCTCCTGATGGTGAAACATTTCAGGCCTTTTGTATAGTACAAACTGTACAGTTGTGATGAACCACGCTTACAAAAGTGGCTTGCTAAACTTGAATGATCTAACAGGAAGAATAGCTGGTTGGCTCTCAAACTTCAGCACTATGACATCATTATTGTTGACCAAGATGAAATTAAGCAGACAAACATATATAGACTGACTTGACTGCCCCTTCTATATTTTGACAATAGCAAAGCTGACTGGTTACATGATCTACTCATAAATACAGACTCTTGGGAGGATGAAGATAAACCAGTTTAGAAAATGCAAATAACATGTTAAAAACAACAAAGGTTTTAATGGATTACTTTACAAGTAAACTATATTTGATTGGCTCCCTTACGTGTGACCTTTGGAATGGGTACCAATTATAATATAAGCCTGCAATACCTAGGACATAGAGGAGCTAGAAAAACTTACAAATGGATCAAAGTCCGCTGCTATTTTAAAGGAATACTGAGCTCTGTAGTGGAAGTCTTAGACGCTTACTTCATTTGTAAAAAAAGACAGATACATAAGGTCAAGTACCAGTATCAGCCCATGACACCTCAGCAGCTGTTTCACACCATCAACTTAAATGTTATTAGTCCATTACCTGAATCCACAGGAGTAAGTTGATACATTCTGATTGGGATTGATCATTTCATGAAGTTAATTTAAAACTATTGCCATTTCTGCAAAGACTGCTAAAGCCACTGCTAACTTTAAATATTAAAACATACTCACTAGGCATGTCTGCATACAGGTTTTACAATGCAATAACAGAAAGCATTTTACATTAAGATTTGTGAAAATCCTAGCCACGAGCATGAGAACACAACAACTATTCTCAGTGCCCTACAATCCATCAACTAACAAGAAATATAAAAAGAGAAAATGGGACGTTGGTCCAATACTACACAAGATGGCTAATACCAGTTCAATCATAATGGGGCCAATAAACTCCTAAGTGCATGATGGTTTATTGGTTAGGTTTCATCAAATAATTTAAAAATCTCTCTTCAAGGCCTTATAAAAAAGAGATCTTGGATTCCCAGCTTTATTAGCACATGAAGCTACCAGTAATAAGCCCAAAGATCCTGAGAAAGCGCTAAGAAGATTATCCCACAAAATAATAGAACTTCAGTTAGAGGCAATGACAAATCTGCCCAAGATGGGTACCCTGGAATGTCATGCAGCATTATCTACTTGACAACCTTTACCCACCTGTGATTATGGATCTAGTTCTTTATTATCACAATTGCATAGCACCACAATGAGAAAATCAGATATCTTATGGAATGTACCATATGCTATCACATACAAACATGGCGATTAATACTCAATCAAATCTTTTTTAAACTGGGGTAATGATCAAGTGCATCCATAGCCTTTTCTTGCATCAGTACTTACATGCTAATATTCTGGAAGGGGTGATGTTAGATGTTCAGACATTGAACATGATGGTAAGAGTATAAACCATTTAAATTTCTTAGCCAAATAGACATCTAGATATGAGAAGGGGGTTAAATCTAACACCTCAATAGATTACTGTTAGGATTTTGTTGAATTCTCTCGTTTCTGAAAATCTTACTCCATCAATTCCCCAAAGCACTATCAGAAGGAGAGCGTAATTTATCTAAATTTATCAAGGTTAATAAGAATGATCAGTTTTATCCCGATCAAGGGATAGAAGATTTGATCAGTCTGTGATTAATTAGATGAAACAGATCCTGAACCATTACAAAACCTATAAATATCCCATCCTTCCAATAATAAAAATTAGGTCATATTATAACTTGCCTTTGCTTTAATTTATTGCTTTTTTTAAATCCACCTAAGTAACTTTGAGAGAAAACCTGCCCATTTGGAAGTGTAATTCAAAAATTCCAGAGTGGTGCTCACTACAGGGGCAATCTGAGTTACGCATCAGTGAAAACGGTAATCACTACTATGGATTCTCATTTTTTGCCTGAAGAAGCTCAAGACCATGAGCGAAGAGTATTTTACGGTGGGTTTGTTCAACTAGAACCAAAATCACAAGAGTACTATCCACATTGGAATTCTGTGCTAACCTGGAATTTTACGATTCTAACTTTAGCATTACAACAAACTTCTAAATCCTGCCCAAGGCTTTACAAAATATTATCAATCAAATGCTTGAGAGGCCTTAATTCCTAAAAATTTGTTCCACTTGATCTCGAAACAATGCTGTACACTCTATTTTGTGGGAGGTTTTGCAAACCTCCCAAATGCTAGGAATTGGCATTGAGCAATACTTGCATCATCATATACATCCTACCTTATACCATTTATTACTAGAAGTGGAAATGCATCAAGGGATGCTTAAAATTTTAGAAGGACTCCAGTTCTAAATAATTATTTTACCGAGTTTTTAAATCCACCTCTGAGTTTAGCAGAAATAATCACAATGCCATCATTAATGATTGGACTTTGCTCAATGAAGTACATCACCAGCTTATTAAGCTTGACCATGGGATGTCCGGTTTTGTTGATGTACAGTTCCTGAAGCAAGTTCAGGAAATTCAGCAAGAATGGAAAGAGGGTATTTCTCAGCTCTCTGAGCGTAGTCAATCAAGGGTAGAGGCTATCAAAAATTATCTTTCCAATTAGAGCAATTGTATTCCAGAATTTAATTCTGAGTCAATGAATAAGAGAAAACCTCTGTAGCTATGGGTCCTCCTGGAGTTGAAGAACCTCATGGTCTACCTGGGGGTGAAGGTTCACATGGACCTCCCAGCGCTGATAGGCCTCGTGGACCCCCCAAGGTTGAAGGGTCCTGCGGATCGCCAGGTGCAGATGGACCTTGGGGCCCCCGGGTGCTGATGGGCATTCAGAATCTCTTCAAAAAATTGACTCTCTATTGAGCATGATGGACGGCTTATGTGAGCAATTTTACAAAGTGACTAAGGAGTGTAACTTAACACCTGATAGGGTACCGATTGACCCCCTCCTGTCACTTCAGTCTTTATCCGACAAAATAGAGTAATTTGGGTAAATGGGCATAGGACACAGACATCCTGCTACAGCTTACAAATCAAAAGGTGAAATGCTCCAAGCAAAAAAAGAAACACTGGAACTTAAGTACAATGCACAGCAGAAGCAAATTTATGAGCTATCTCATCGGTTGGGTGAGAAAATGGGGCATGATAATTTGAATTAACATATTTAGTTAAATTTGTACTGAGTCTGTTAGGCCTTATCCTCAATTTTCTTATCAAGCTTCAGACTTCAACTCTTATGTTTCCACTCAATTGGAACACCCTGGAGTGCATGTTTTGACTGTCAATGCTCCAAAGAATATTAAACTGGTATTTAAAGACAATACTCTCCTGGGGAAGGCAGCATTATCTCCTTCCTCTATCTATATGAAAAGGCTCTATGTTAGGCCATAGATCACCAAAAAATGAATTACTTGCCTAATTGCTTCACCGATTGGCTCAGGATATCATGGTACCCCACTTGATGACTTGCTCTACTTGGTCTCAGGTCAAAGAAGCGCTAAAAAAGAATTTGGGAGTGAGCAAACCTTATCCTCTCAAAAACAGGCTTTAATGGGTATAAAGCCCCACCGGATGAATCTATCAAAGATTTTGCTCATCAGTTTAGTAGAAAGCTCAGACTTTGGTAGCATGTGGTCGGTTAAATTTGGATGATGCAATTACTGCAGTTATGTCTGCTTTTTCTTCTAGGACTCAAATGTAAGTTTACCTTATTAGTATACTCCCCGCCCTGGGTTCTGCTCATTTAACTCTGGAAATTTTGAACTTGGGGCGTCGAAAGGGGTAATCAATTGCACGGATTTGACACTAACCAACTTAGCTTAAACTTCCTGAGAGAGCTTTAAACTTGACACTCATATGCCAACTGTACATCTTTTCTAGAAATAATCCTGTGTATGTTAAGAATCTTTTCTTGACCCAACAGAGTTTATCTTAACCTCTTTCTGTGAAAGCCTAATCTTACAAGAAGTCCTTCACAAAACAAGTGTCTTCTTCAAAGCAGGTTAATCCCAGACTGGTTACTGGCGATTACTTCAGATAAAGGACAAACTTAAGATTTTGTGAAATAGACTGTTTATTTAAGATAAAAACTTAGTACTTTTATACTAAATACTAAAGAATCAGGATGTAAAATAAATTGAGTGGATAATTATATAGTGGATTAGGAAGATATTGTATCTTCTTCAAAAGCCTCAGAACCATCTCTTCTTCCATTGATTCTCTCTGTGGCATTCATTTTCTCAAGTTTCTAAATTCGTGCACTGTGGTAATGTGTGGAGCCTTTGGTATCAGGATTGTTGGTTCTGTGGCTCCTGTGCACTTTGGTGAAGTCCAAATCTTCATTACCATCAGTGGAGTTAATGTCCTGGTTGCTTGATGGCACCGTTTTTCTTTCATTTTGATCATTATCCTTTCTGGTACACCATTCAGCACTTAAGTTGTTCTGTTTCTTCTCGATGTTTTTAAACGAAAATTGCCATTTTTGTAGCTAAACTCATCTTGGTTTAATAATTCTTGCGCTTCGATCGGTATTTCCTCGATTTTACTAGAGGTTGAGGATTTACCAATTTTGCGGTACGCCAAATCTGCGACAAGTATAGAGAAGAAATTCAGAATTATATTAGACATCAATGAGGCCTTGTTGGAATTGCCTCCTCAATTTTCTGAAAAACCCTGAGTTTATGATTCTTTAAGCCCCAATCACCCTAGAGTTTATGCTGTGCCTGAGAATACTAGAGTGGTTCAGTGTGATTACTGTCATCAATCATACTGAGGACTGATTTTATAAGAAAGAAGCTGCTGAGAAAAGAAAAGAGATAAACACAATAAGATTTCCCACATTGATAATGATATGAGTATGCAACAGGAACTTCAAAGCCCTGTGGAGTATAATAAAGATGAACAGATCTCCTATTCCTTGCCCTCCTTGTTGGCTTTATCCTCTCAGTTTGGAAGTACCATTACCCGCATTGATTTTGAGTGATTCAAGTCAGTGCTAAGGCTATCATTGACACTGTATCCCCGATAAATGTTGTCTAATCAGAAAATCTATCAAGCGGATCAAGTTAATGCCCAATATTTCCCATTATGAAGAATATGGCACTGCAGGGCCTCAGAGTACTCAGTCAATTGGAGCCTTTTTGTCATTTCCTCTAAAGATTTTAAAGTTAACTTTTACAATTCCTGCTATTTTCTTTGTAATTTGAGTTACGACCTACTTTTGGGGACTCAATTTTTGTGGGACTTTGATGGAATTAGTAATTATCCTGATTCATCACTTTCTCTTTTGGGGTATAGAGCTCCCTTACTGTTATCCAAACCTGCACATACTAAATGGCAGTTATGTCTGCTGGATGGGTCTAAAAGGTCTTATTCTATTCAATACCATGTTGGAGACCCTCGAGTAAAATCACCCCCTCCATCAGTGGATATCGAAGAAAAGATGCCTATTTTTTCCCCCAGAATTTAGATTCTGCCAAAATCGCAGGTAATTATTTATACTTTTTTACATTTTTCTATTCCCAAAGGACATTTGTTACAAGTCCAAGGCATTTTCAATCCTTCTGCTAAAGAAATCTTGCCTTATCCTGAGGTATCGAATTATATCTATTCTGGATCATTATTTGTTTTATTGGCAAACCTTACCAATGAACCAAAAATGGTAGATAAAAACCATCCAATTGCTTATGTCATCTTATTACCCTTATCTCAAATCTATGATGTTAACCTTTTTAAAGCTTACAAGACTTTGGGCTGGAAAATGATTGGAAATTCTTACTGTGGGGCCTGCAATTGTAAAACACTTCACCAAGGAACAGGAGAGACAAGTACTTCAATTATTAGAAGAATACTCTGACATTTTTGCTAAGCATACTTACAATTTTTGGAAAAATGAAAGGGGTAAAGCATCCTGTTGAAACTGGCAATCATCTTACTATTCGTGCTAAACCCTATCACAGATCTAAAGTGGAAGAAGCTCAAGTTACTAAAGAATTGAAACAATTGTTGGAGGCTGGATTATTGAAATCCTCCAATAGTCTTTGGGCCTATTTTTGCTGTTAATTAAGAAAAAAGATGGTTCGCATCAGGTATTTATGGATTATTAAATTAGATGTTATTACTTAATGAAATAGTTATCCTTTACCTTAAAAGATGATTCTCTTCAGTTGTTGGCTGGAGCAACTTATTTTTCTGCAATGGATTTAGCCAATGGATACTAGAAATTGAGTTATCCCGGGAAGACCGAGCTAAGTGTGCCCTAATAGCTAGTGAAGGTTTATTTGGACCAACCCGCATGCCATAAGGATTGAGCAACACGCCAGCAACTTTTCAATGGGCCATGGATGGTATGTTACAAAATTTAAAGCTCACTTGTGTTTTGGTATATCTGGATGATATTACCGTGTTTTCCAAAACATTTACTGAACATTTGGGTCATCTAAAAGAAGTATCCAAACGAATTTGAAATACTTCCTTAAAGCTCAAACCTTTCAAATGTTCATTTTTTTAAAATGAAATGAATTTTTAGGACATCAGATATCAGCTAAAGGAATTCATCTCCTCTCAAACAAAATTAAAGCTATTTAATGAATGCCTGCTCCAATCTCTCTGCGGGATATCCAAGTCTTTCTTGCATGGTTGGGCATTATCAGCAATTTATACCTAAGTTTGCTGATATGGCTAACCGTTATTCCATCTGTTACAAAAAGGGGTGCCATTTAAGTGAAGTTCAGCTCAGGAACAGTCGTTCAATTCCCTGCTAATGGCCTTGACTAAGGCACCTGTTTTAATTCTTCCTTGATTTGATAAGCCTTTTTTCTTACATACTGCTACAATTAATGTCGCTATTGGGGCAATTTTATCCCAGTGTGACAAAGAGCAAAATGATCATCCCATCACGTTCTATAGCAAAACTTTTTCCAAGGCTGAAACTACAGTGTAATGGAGCAGGAGTGTTTGGCTGTGATTCTAACTATTAAGCACTTCCGTCTTTTCCTATATGATAACCATTTACTGTTATTACTGACCATTCTTCAAGATGGTTGCAAAATATGAAGGATCCTGATGGAAGATTGGCTCATTGGGCTCTAAGATTACAAAATTACGATTTTTCTATCGTGCATCATTTGTATACTCGACACTAAATGCTGATGGTCTGTCCCAGCTGCCTATGATAACCTTAAATTTGGGAAAGGAAGAACGCCTATATAATCTTATTGGATGATCAGAATTGTGGGATTGAGAATCTGAAGAGGATTAAGCTTTTTTAAATTATATCACCAAAGATACCATGATTTGATAAGGAGCCTTGTATAAAAAGGTTAAATCCAAGTGGTTACCCTTTTTGCACCCAAACTCAAGATTTCATGCTGTTATTGAGGGACATGAACAAGTAGGTCATAGAGGGTTAAAGAAGACTCAAGGATGGTTGAAAACCTGATATTATTGGAATGACATGACTGAATCATTTAAGAGGCTCTTAACTTGTGTCTCATTTGTAAAAGCCATGGAGCCACCAACCCTACTCATCAACATCAATTTATTCCCCTGACTAAAGCATTTGAAGAGATAAGCATTGATGTCATAGGACCTTTTCCTCGGGGATTGATGTCCATAAGTACATTATTATGGTAGTTAATCACTTAATTAAATGGGTCAAGGCCATATTCATTGCCACCCCCTCTGTTAAAACTACGGCGCTATTCCTTTACCAGCACATTATTGCTCAACATGGATATCCCAAGGTCCTTATGTCAAATAATGAAACTAATTTTACCCTGCAACTTTTACAAGAACTGTCTAAATTATTCAATACTACCTAACGATTTGTCATCTCTTACAATTTACTCACAAACGGGGCCATCGAACGAGCTAATGAAACTCTAGTATTAATCTTAAGGAAGATGATTTTCACTGATTCCTCTTAATAGGACTTCTATTTACCGAGTGCCTTATTTGCATATTGAATAAGCTATCATTGGATCATCAAGATGTCATTTTCAAATGCATATATGGGTGAGATCCATCAGTCCCTTCTAGTGTTTAGGCCATGATTGAAGAAAGCATACCCGAAAACTCTGATTTAGTTGTGAGAAATCTGGTTGATGAGATTATTCGTCTTTAAGATCAAGCCATGAAATCAATTCAAGTAACCACTAAAAGGAGACCCAAAGAAGCAATCAGCATATACTCGCATTACATGAATATCAGATTGGGGATTTCATTATATATTATCACTCTCAGCCTTTTAGACAAAATGAGAAGTTAGGATCCAACTGGTCTGGTTTATATCAAATTATACTTTGAAAAGGATTAGATTACTCAATTGTCCATGTTGATACTGGTATCGTGATAAATTGAATTCATCCCAGATCTTTAAGAATTCACCCTCCTCTACAATTAAATCTTGAGGGGGGAAGTGTTGGATCACTAGATTCTTTCATTTATGAAAAACTTTCTCCATCTTCTTCCCGGCACTATTAGAAGGAGAGCATAATTTATATAAATTTATCAAGATATTAAGAATGATCAGTCTCATCCCAATCAAGGGATAGAGATATGATTGCTCAGCAATTAATTAGATCAAACTGAACCCAAACCATTACAAAACCTATTTATATATTATCCTTCTGATAATAAAAATTAGGTCTGATTATAATTCACTTTTACTTTAATTTATCACTTTTTGGAGAATCCACCTAAGTAACTTTGAGAGAAAACCTGCCCCATTGGAAGTGTAATTCAAAACTTCCGGAATTACCCTAGGAAATCAGTAATTAGCACATCTCTAATTAGCTTTAGGGAAACTTAAATGGACCATATTGAGCCAAAGATGCTCTGAGATGAATTTCTGCTTCATAAAAATTATGGATCATCAGAAAGTCAGGTGACATCTACATAATATGGCACTTGAGGCAGCAAATTATGATGAACTTAAAACTAGGTTAAGAAAGAAGCTGCTAAATGAGCAACCTTTGTGACCCCCAGTCTCATCCAACCTAAATAGACTACGCATCATTTTTGCTTTACTAAAACAATGATATAAAGGCATTATACCATCTAGAATGTATTACTTAGCCAAAAGCCTCCCTCTTGAATGTACCCATTAATAGTATAAATCCTTTCTTTGGAGGTTTATATTGTTAATCATGATAATTAAAATCCATAAATTTATACTTTAAAAAAATAATGTCATTAAATCTATATTTTATTTTGGTACTTTAGTTTGATAAGTCCATTTTGTCATACTTATCATAAGATGGATACTTTAGCTGATGGGACCTAAATCTGAGACTTGACGCCCTTTTATAATAAAAATTATACTTGTCATGCAACTTAGTCAGCCTCAAGTACTGACTGTTGAGCTCCTTAGGCATAGCACCGTTGAGCTTAAAAATGGAACCTACCACTCCTGCGTTATATTCCCTGCTTTCCATCTCAGAATATTTTTGCTCTTAAGCAATTCTTTGGTATCTTATTTACTGCATTGGTCACTTTTTACTATACCTCCTCTGGCCTTTCTATAAGTTCATATATCCTATTTCACTTGTAGGCCTTTGATGGAAAAAAATAATAATGACAAGCCATCTGCATTCAAATGCTTCTCTCCTACCTTTTGTAGGATCTCAAAATCATAGCCTTTTAGGTGAATAGTCCATCTTAATTGTCTATATATTAATCTTTCATGTTTGCCAACCCTTTCTGTGAGGCATGGTCTGTAATTTATTGAAGTGTATTCTGTATAAGCATGTCAGATATGACATATATTCTGATCACTACTATTCACTCATGCTCTGTTACCATGTAATTGCACTTTGCTCTAGTGAATGTCTTCAAATATAATAAATGGGTTGATTATATAAATCTTCATCCAGCTGTGCTAATATGGTGCTCATACCCAAATTGCTGGTGTCAGTGAAAGTGTAAAAGGGTTTCCCAAAAGCACAGTTATATCAAGATCATGGCAATTATTAGCTTATGCTTGATCTGGATGAATGCATCTTCTTGTTCTATTTTCAACTTTACAATGCAACTTTGTTGAAAAGATGTATAATTGGCTCTCCTATGTCTTCAAAGTTTGCTATAATTTAGGGTAGTATCCTACCATTCCCAAGTATACCTGAACATCTCTCATGCACTCAAGGGAACTCAACTTGGCAAAAGTTTAAGCTACCTTTCTAAGGCTTAAACTTCATCAGTTAAATTCATAGCTGAGTTATTCTTACTAAATCTTTTTTTGAAAAGCAGGTTTATATTTTTCAGCTTAAGAATGTTCTCTATAAGACAAATGCAAACCTCCATTAGGTGTGCTAGTTGATACTTAAACGTCTTGGTGAATACTGGGATGTAACTAAGTAATAAGTACACTTAAAAATCTTCAGATCCCTAACAATATTATCTATTAACCTTTGGAATGTAAATAGGTCATTAGACAAGTTATGTGTCATAATATAGGCTTTGCTGAATAAAACATGGCCTTAAAATTCTATAACTTAAGGAAAGTTAGGAATTGACCCTCACACAATCTTGTTAAAGAGAAAATAATGGCTTTGATCTTTGAGAATTTAAAACTGTTAAATTTAAGTTGGAAATAATCCCTAAAGGTTTGAGAATCAATCAAATTATATTGGAAATTGTATTCACAAATAATGATGGGATAACAAGATTTAGCAAATAAATTACAGTTAAAGCCAGCAATTAACTCAAAGCTGTCACCCCACGTACCACAACTCTAATGAAAAAGTTAGTTGCAAATCCTTGAAGCTTACAGAGCAGACTTTAAAAACTGATTGTTGGTAGAATACCACGCTTTTATAAAATTTTCTTACTAAAACAATCCAATTAAAACTTGTAACCTGCAGGTGAAGAAGTACATAAGTATCAACTCCCCTATCATCTTTAGTCTCTTTTTCTATAAGCTAATAAAAATATTTAATTTTAAGCTTCTCTTTAGCATTTCATGGGCTTTACTTCTGGTTATTAAACAACTGCGTGGCTTCCAAAGCCACGGAATCTGTTCTTATTCTAAAGTCCTGGAAATTAATGTTTCTACTTCTGTGTAGGACTGTCCCTTGCCAGAAATGTAGCCTATTGCTAAGAGAAATACTTGCAGTTACACCAATATCTGGTTCTTTACATCACTGTAACTTAGGCATGCACATAAATTTACATACCCAACAGTACTTTCAGCACCTTATGGAGGCAAACTGTGACATTAGAAGAAGCTCCTGTAACTTTACCTCTATTTTATAGATGTGCTTCAAACTCTTAATCCTGCAAGCCTTCTTTCCTGATACACTGAGACCACCACAGTGATGATAACTATGTTCTCCTTCCTCTTTGTGTTTTTGAAGATTTGCCACTTTATTGTAACCACAGTTTGCCCACTCTCACACTATCAACATTTTCCTTCATGGAATGTATCCTGTCCCACTATGGACCCCTCAGTGGCTGACCATATTTCAATGCTATGGAAAGGCTAAAACTCTGCACACCTGTCATTGTTAAATGACATCAAAGAAGGGAAAAATAGTAAATATAAGGCTGAGCATGATGAAGCCAAGAGGTTAAGTTAGCAGATTTTCCTGACCTGAAGCACACCCCGGGCCCACGCTAAGTAAAGGCAAGATATGTCCAAGTTAGAACTGGGTGTGCATGCAATGATCTAATAAGCGTTATATATATGGCATTAAAATGCACCAGCTACATTCAAAATTTTGATTGTAGCTTGCATTTAATTTAAAGAACATGATTAGACTTGTAAATTAGTAAAACTAAATTTAAGCTGATTCAAATTTAGTTAATTATTTAAGTTCAGGCTTACTCAAGTTATAGTATAACAGTTAATAACAAGCTGTGTTTATTGGTTTGTTTGAATGCAGTGCCTCACTCAATGGATAATTTACCCCAAAGTGTTTATAATGATTTTTTTGCAACCAACCTTCTTTGTTGATCAACTTGTTTAGATATTCCCCATTTAGTTTTTACATTATAACAAATGGTCCTGTAGTCTGACCTGTGCACGGACATCCCTAGGGAGGTTTCAGTATCATTAGTTATTTTATGCTATCTAAATTATATACCAATTCTATTCCCTTCTGGAAAAGCCTGGACTTCATAGATAGAGGCCCTGAAGGACCTGGGTGTTGATCTGCACATGGTAATGATCTCCTTACTTGGGTCCAACCTAGTCCTCAGCTTCCCGGGTTATATTGTCACTTACATAATAATTTTCACCCTCACCTAGGGTCCTTTTGGTACTCACCCCCTCCACAGGGTCCTCTTCCTTGTGTTATTAGCAAGATTTTTTCCTGATGGTGTGGTGGAGAATTCCCCACTACATCTTTGGAAATGAGAGAGTAACAGACACTATCTTGACATTAGTAAACCCACCTTTTTATAAATATGTATTCAAATTCTCTGTGTAGGGCTCATTTCTGAGCATCAACTGGGTTTGCTGGCCATTTATCACAGTCACTTTGCTGCTTACCACGGCGTTATCATTTGGTTTACTTTTGGTTTAGATCAGTGTTATTCTTGCATGCTGACAGTAAGGTTCCTACACTGTTTTTTCATACCTGACGGTTTCAGACCATTGGGATCCTGAAGACAAAATGTGACTTACCCCAGAAGTATATTCTAAAATTCAGCAAGCTCAAGATTCCTTATCTTTAAAAGCCTTTATCTCGACAAACTTAAATGATGCTTGTACTTGTTTTATGGGGTTAATTTGAAGTGTTGCTTATCCCCCAGTGCACCAGATTGGGTATTTACTATGATGCAAGCACAGCTACATTTTGGAAAATGGTTAAAAGGATTTGACCAGTTTCAGGAAGCATGCTATCCTGATGTTACTTCCTTCCAAAACCTTCACTCATCGCCCTGGGTTCAGTTCGCTTAACTCTTGGGTTTTGAACTTGGGGCGTCAAAAGGGGTTATTAATTTGCACAGATTTGACACTAACCAACTCAGCTTAAACTTTCTGAGAGAGCTGTAAACTTGACACTTGCACGCCAACTGTGCATCTTATTTACAAATAATCCTGTGTACATTAGAATTTTCTTGTGACCCAACAAAGTTTATCTCAACCTCTTTCTGTGAAAGCCTAACCTTACAAGGAGTCCTTCTCAAAACGAGTGTCTTCTTCAATGCAGGTTAATCCCAGACTGGTTGCTGGCGATTACTTCAGATAAAGGACAAACTTAAGATTTTGTAAAATAGAATGTTTATTTAAGATAAAACTTAATATTTTTTATACTAAATACTAAAGAATCAGGATGTAAAATAAATTGAGTGGATAATTAAATAGTGAATTGATAAGTTATTGTATCTTCTTCAGGAACCTCAGAACAGTCTCTTCTTCCATTGATTTCTCTCTTGGGCATTTATTTTCTCAAGTTTCTGAATTTGTGCACTGCAGCAATGTGTGGAGCCTTTGGTATCAGGATCGTTGGTTCTGTGGCTCCTGTGCACTTTGGTGGAGTCCAAATCTTCATTACCATTGGTGGACTTTATGTTCTGATTGCTTGATGGCACCATTTTTCTTTCATTCTGATTGTTTTCCTTTTTGGTGTACCGTTCAGCACCTAAATCATTCTGTTCCTTCTCGATGTTATAAAAAAATATTGCCCTTTTTTGGAGCTAAACTCATCTTGGTTTAATAATTCTTAAACTTTGATTGGTGTTTCCTCAATTCTACCAGAGGTCGAGGATTTACCAATTTTATGGTGCACCAAATCTGCGACACCACCCCTTCCAATATGAGACTGAGGTTAGGATCTGAGGTGTCTAGCGTGGACTCTGTTGAACACAATGTTGGTGGCATCATCTCGGATGGAGTATCATGGCACCTCTTGGCCAGTACAATTGATGGTCCAGTCAAAATGGCTTGAAGCTTTTCAGACTGGCTTCCGTGGACATAGTAAAACAATACTTTATCGTTGACTCCAATTTCTGGCAGTTTGGTACATCTCTGACTGTCTTTCTGCCCTTTTGGGATACTGTGCTCAATGTTCTTCCCGGCTTCTAGTTGTATGCATATGAGCTCATCCACCAACTCTTGCTGATAGTTCCCAGGGGGTAAGTTCTTTTGATCTGCAGAAATTATTGAAGCCAACAGGATAGGCAAGGCGGCTTTTCTTCCATAGAGCGCCTTGAAAGAAGACATCCCAATGATCCTATGGTGGCTAAGTCAGTAAGCAACAGTATGGATGGTAAGAGAATATCCAACTTTAGCTTGTAGTTAACTGCTTTCTTCCTGAAAAATCTGGCTGACATTCCATTTACTCATTCTACACTTCCGTTTGATGATGGTGTATAGGGGGTATTGAACAGCTGTTTTACTCCTACCAAGTCCTTAAGTTTTTTCATTACTTCAGAAATGAAGTTCTTCCCATTATCCAATAGCAAGATCTGAGGACAATCATGTTTTGAGATAATCTGATTATAGAGAAATTGGGCAAAGGTCCCTGCGGTATATGTCTTGATCACCGCTGCTTAATCTACTTTGTGAAGTGGTCACTTGCTACTAACATGAACTTGTTCCCACTTTAAAACAATTGGTAGTGGTCCTACCACATTGATAATACTTTGTGAAAAGGCGCAGATGTAGGAATTGGTGTAAACTCGAACTTCTTTTTAATGGTCTAAAGCTTGCACATGGGACACACATTTCCAAGGCTTGATGCACCTCATCAGTCATAGCATCCCAATAGAACCGTTTCTTAAGATAGGCTAGGTTCTTCTGAAATCTTCCATGTCTCATGTGTTTGTGTGTCTCCATCGCTAGTTCCATTCAATTGCTAGGTCGCACATATGGATACCATTTCCTCTTAATGAAATTCTGAAGTTTTCCATCTACTCTTTGCATGTCCTTTAAAAATCTTCTTAAAACTGACTTGATTTCTTTGGTTTCTTCTTCCCATTCCTCTTCAAGTAACCCAATTAGGCTGTAAAGTCAATTGCTCTTATGCACATGCAAATGAAACACAGGAAATCTTGAGATCATCTGCATTTAGGTGGTTGCTTCCAGCCCTGTATATAACAAAGTCATATCCTTGAAGCTAAACAGCCCACCTGGCTAGCCTCCCATCAGGATCCTTCATGTTCCTGAGCCAGCGTAAGGATGCATGGTCTGTTACGACTTTAGAGTGAACTTCATATAGGTATGGCCGAAAGTGCTTCATTGCAAGACATTGCGCTCTGTAACAGTGAAGTTTCTTTCCGCTTTGGTAAAGACCTTTGAATAATATTTGATTGGATGGTCAATCCCCTCCTCATCTAGTTGTGCTAGTATTGTACCAAGTCCTACGTCACTGCCATCAGTGTATAGGTAGAAGGTTTTGTTGAAGTATGGGTATTTTGGGATTAGTGCCTCTAACAACTTCGTTTTCAGATCCATAAAAGCTTGGTCTTGCTCTAGTCCCCACTTGAACTTAGAGTCCTTGTTCATTAGGTATGTTAGGGGAAATGCCAAGTCTGCAAATTGTGGGATGAACTGTCTGTAGTAGTCGATCATGACCAGGAACACCTGGACATCCCCCATACTCGTTGGATGTTCCAAATTAGTTATTGCCTTCACTTTTCCTTCTTGAGGTTATATCCTCTGTGCACTGATCTCATGACCCAAAAACTCAAGTTGCTTCTTGAGAAAGGTGCACTTGCTCTATTTCAACTTAAGATTTGATTCTCTCAACCGTGTGAACACCTTCAAAGGTGCCCAATATGCTCTCTGAAGTTCTACTGAATTAAGTTATATCATCCTCATAGATTAGGACACTTGTCATCTTCAGTTCTCCAAATATTTGGTCTATGGCACATTGAAAGGTTGCTGGGGTGTTGCACAGCCCTTGTGGCATCCTGGTCAGTTTGAACAAGCTTGGAGGCTGATCAAGACACACTTTTCCTGGTCTTTGGATGACAGTTTCATCTGCCAGTATTCACTGGCCAGGTCCATTGCTGAAAAATACTCTGAACTGCCCAACCAACTCAAGGCATCACTGATTCTTAGGGGAGAGTAAAAATCTTTCTTGTAATTTCATTCATGTGATGGTAGTCCATAACCACCCTGTGTGAGCCATCTTTCTTGCGCACCAACAGAAGTGGCGATGCCCATGGACTTTTCAAGGGTCTCAACAAGCCAGCATCTGTAAGTTGTTAAAGCACCTTAGTGATAACCTCCTCTTCCATTTTTGATTGGCGGTATAGCTTTAATTTGAAAAGTATAACTGACCCTGTATCCATACAGTGTATTTCTCCTTTAAACAGACCATAACTGTTTGGTCCTTGGCTGAAAATGTCTTCAAACTCTTCCAATAAATCATCCAGCTCTTTCCATTTTTTCTCTGTTACATCAGCGAGTCCTAATTTGTCTAATCCTCCAACAGCGTGTACTGACTTGATGGTATCACAATTGGCTATTTTGCACATGCCACAACTTGTCCTTTCTCAATTTGGATGGGTTGAGTGGTGATGTTCCCCAGGAGGATAGTTACTTCACCCTCATGACTAGAGTTAAAGAATCCAGGTAGCACTCGTGGCTCCTGTTTGCATAATCCTTCTTGGGTGTATATTTCAAGTACAGTGTTCTGGGGGATCTTTACACTTATGGCAGTGTGAATGTCTCTTTGTTCTCCTGGTTGAATCTCCATTGACTCATTAGCACTCAAGGGTAGACCGTCTTCAGCGCACACTGAAGCAGGTAGTTGTTTCACACCTTTTATTACAAAGTATGTAGTGTACCAGATAGATTAATTACTCAGTCTCAACCAGACATGCCTGCTGCTTCCTTGATTTCAGGTCTTTATCCTTAAACACAAGGGGCATTTGGTAGTTTAGCAGACTCAGTGCTGCTAACAAAGTTAATCTTTGCTCCTAACTTTAATAAAAATAGTGTGCTAATAAGGAAGTCATAGTAGTTATTTTCCAAGACCATGGCAGGGGCAGTGAGTACCATGCATCTAAAGTGTAGGGGTAAGGCAGAGTAAGCCCCTCATGCAATTGTGGTGTCAGGTCCTGCTGTCTTATATCTCATATGATAGTCAATATCTGGCATAAATTTTAGCTTCTTCATCAATTTTGAGGATATGATATTGGCTGGGGCACCAGTATCGAGGACTGCCTTTACACGCACACACTGTATCACAACTTCCACTTTGGTTACACTCTTTCCAAATGGATTTCCAGTTGACAGTATATCATCAGCTGACTTTTCAAATTCTCTTATTTGCTTGGGTGTATTGGATGTTGATCAGTGTGCAGAGTAGTAGCTTTCTCAATATTCTTGAAGGTGTCCAGTACAGTTGTTCGCTTTTTCTAGACAATTGACTACTTGAGTGGGCTTCATTGCTTGAGCTAGGTATGTAGATTTAAACCCCTCATCGGTGAATCCATGTACATATAATCATGCAGGTACAGATACAGTACTGGGGGTTCCTAAGACATGGTAACCAGCATCCATCAAGCCTTCATTTTGGTGATCGTTTTCTTCTTCAACATGTAGGTTCACCCAATTTATAGTTCCAGGGGTTTCCTATTTTTGGTGAAGGGGTTCTCTTCATTTTCTTATATTCGAGAAGATTGCCAATAGTGACCAAGCTTGTGACTTTGTGGCTCGTGAAGTCCTTGACCTGATACCATAAAATTAGTTTGATTTTCTTGTCTTTTAGCTTGTCACTCTTGTTCTGTGTAGCATACACCACTTTTCTAACTCTGTATGTTAGTTGAGTCATTGGTTTATTCTTTATCTTTGTAAAAGCTAATGGGTTTTCACTGGTTCACATTTTTGCTTAACTACTGACTCTGGAAATAAATACAATCTTGTTAATTGTATGAAGACGATTAGCTTAGTTGAATTCAGATAAATAAATAAATTTGGCCCTACTCTGGCAGCTAATAATATAAGTGACTTTGGCCTCACTCTGGCAATATATAAGAATTCAAGTGACTTTAGCCTCACTTTGGCAAGATATAATTAGTTTAGTGACTTCAGCCTCACTCTTGCATTTACACTTAGACAAGGTCTCTCTTCATAAGAACCAGATAAACTACAAGATGTAATAAATATAAACTATAGGTCTAAGGTGTTTATTAATATCAAAATGAGGGTATATTTATAGTTGGAGGTATGAGAGGATATGTGTTTAGGGGTAAATTGTGGTAACCACAATGGTCTCAGCATGGCTAGCTGACAAAAAAAAGATATTGGTTCAATTCTGGGAGGTGTTCTAGCTGATATTCATAAGAAATAGCGTAAAAAAATTGCCATTTATATCAGCCCACATATCAGCTACCAAACCCGTCGATTTCCCATAAGTAATTGCCCATTTTTAGCCAATTTACTCATCTTCAAATTGTTGATAACAATCCCCAATAAAATTGTAATCATAATTATCATCGGATATGATCCTATGAGAATTACATTAACTGTTCAGTTGGTTAGTTATTTTTAACTAGATAACATGATTAAATTGTCATCCAAAGCTTAATCAATAAGCTAAATTAAAATATATAAACCATTAATTTAAATAAATTAAAGCTTAATTAATCTCAAGCTAAATAATGTGGTCATATAAAATTCCCACAATCTTATAAGATTCTTACACATTGAGTAACACTTCTAAGATGGACTTGAGATTTAGCCATTTTAACTGCAAGCGTCGTGTACATCTTGAGGGCTGGATGCACTTCCAAAAAACTGAGTAGGACAGCCTTTGTGGTAGGCAAGTCTAAGGTCCCTGTGGTCTATAATTGTTGTGCTTGAAGGTAGTATTGGGTGGCATAATTTGCGACTGTCTCTGTCTTACCCATCTTCATCAATATGAACTCCTGCTTCATATTCTCAACATTCTGTGCGCTACCAAATTCTGATAACAGGATTTTTTTGACTTTGGTCCAAGTCAAACCAGGGCATAAATTAGCGCTGAGTATCTCCTGCACTTCATGGCTCATGCAGCCTTGGATGTAACAAGCCTTCTGCTTGTCACTAATGCCATCCATGCTGTTCTCATACATTTGTAAAAACCCTGCTATTGTTCCCTCACCAGGAGTGAACATGGTTTTGAAATAGGGTTTAAAGTTTGGATCTTCCTCTACTGGAGTACTTTGCTGATGTGGAGTTGTTGCTCCCTGTGCAGCTAATACTAGCATTTAAAACATGAAGTGTCCAGCATAGAGCTTAGAGCAGGCTGCAGTTTTACTTGAATTTGATCCTAGATTTCCTCCAAGTTTCGATCGATGTCATCAAAAATAGTCTCATGGTATCTAAACATTCACCATACTCATTCAATGTTCATACATTCATTCCATTTTCTGATTTAAGATGTTGGATCCATTCCTCAAGTTTGTTCATATTAGTTTTAATCAACTAGTCACTGATATGTGCCCTAACACTAGGGTAGTAGCCACTTGAGTCTGTTGAGCAGTGTTTGAAATCTGATCTAGGTACAACCTCAACTCCACTACTAAGTTTTCCAACAATTGCAGCCTTGCCTTAATCATCTCTTTATCATTTGGGGATAGGCTTCCTGCTGCTTCTTCACCATGGTATACCTACATGGTCTCAATACTAGACATTTCCATTTACCCTGAACTCTCTCTTCTCAACTGTGTGGTTGGCATCATCCCTGTAGTGAGCACCAGTCTTACCACCTTGGGTCTTGCTTACTTAACTCTGAGGATTTTGAACTCAGGGTATCAAAAGGGGTAATCAATTGCACAGATCTGACACTAACCAGCTAGGTTTAGACTTCTTGAGAGAGCTGTAAACTTGACACTCATATGCCAACTGTACATCTTTTTCTAGAAATAATCCTGTGTATGTTAAGAATCTTTTCTTGACCTAACAGAGTTTATCTTAACCTCTTTCTGTGCAAGCCTAATCTTACAAAAAGTCCTTCACAAAACAAGTGTCTTCTTCGAATCAGATAAATCCAGACTGGTTACTGGTAATTACTTCAAATAAAGGACAAATTTTAAGATTCTGTGAAAAAGACTGTTTATTTAAGATAAAAACTTAGTACTTTTTACTAAATACTAAAGAATCAGAATGTAAATTAAATTGAGTAGATAATTGAATAGTGTATTAGAAAGATATTTTATCTTCTTCAGAAACCTTGGAACAGTCTCTTTTTCCATTGATTTCTCTCTGTAGCATTTATTTTCTCAAGTTTCTGAATTTGTGCACTTTGGCAATTTGTGGAGCCTTCAGTATCAGGATCATTGGTTCCATGGCTCCTGTGTGCTTCGGTAAAGTCCAAATCTTCATTACCATTGGTGGACTTAATTTTTTGATTGCTTAAAGCACCATTTTTCTTTTGTTTCAATTGTTTTCTTTTTGGTACACCATTTATCACCTAAATTGTTCTGTTCCTTCTCAATGTTACTCAAATGAATAATGCAACTTTGGAGCTAAACTCATCTTGATTTAATATTTCTTGCACTTCAATAAGTATTTTCTTAATTTAATCAGAGATTGAGGATTATACCAATTTTGCAGTGCACTGAATCTGCAACAATAAGCAATTCTATAATAAAAATAAATTAATTATAATGGGACCATCTAGTACTAAAAAAAATAAATTAATTATAACTTAAAATTGTGAAAAAGGGAAAAAAGCATAAATTTTACTATTCAATACCCACTTTTTAGGGAAATTGGAAAGTTTGATCAAGTACAATCCAAGCCACCCAAGCCTAGATCTAATGGTTAAACAAATTGTGAATTTGGTACAAGCCCCAAATTAGCTTAGTTTATCTGATAGAGCTCATTTCATAGCTCAGGTTTAAGCCCCAAAGTTGAGTGGCTCTGAAGAAACATGATTCTGTTCTATTAGTTGTGATTGATCACTGATTTTAATCATAGTTGAATTTTATTGAAGATTATCCCTAACAGAAATTTGAGCTTTGAGGTCAGTTTGGGATTGATTCTCTTTATCTGATATTTAAATCTGCCATTCAGGTTGAATTTTGACGTTAGTTCCCTCTAGATCTGGTATAGGGAGAAAATTGGACAGAAAAAGTGACTATGTATGCAATTTGTAACTGTGCTCTGAACAACCTCTATGATTAAGTGTTCATTGCTCTATCCATATAAGACATGATAAGCTCTGACCAGTTGGTGCCCAGTTTGTGATCATGACCTCCAGGCTGATGATAGTAAAATAGATGAGGTCATTTAATTGGAAGGTGTGTAGGGGATTGTGTTTATTCTTAAATTGAGCAGTTTTTCTACTGATAGTGGTGAACAGAGTTTTTGCAGCCAGGGCTTAAAATCTTATAATTTCATTTATAACAATTTGCATAGAGACTTCAGGTGCTTCAGGAGAAGATTGGATAAGCATCACCTGAACTTTGAAAGGTAGATGGGGATTTCTATCATATAATGCTTGAAATGATGACATCTTAATAATTTGATGATAACTAATCTGTTAGATCAGAATTGCACTTGGAAAATATTGGGCCAATAAAGGAGGTCAGTTATAGCCAGTCTTCTGAAAAGTTGCAGTTTGAGTGTCATCTACCCACTCTACCATTCCATTGATTGCAGGATGGTAAGAGTGGAGAATGCCTGAGTGGTTCCCATCAGGTCAGCTAAATCTTTGACTAGTATTAAGCAGAAAATTTTGTCCATTTTCAGAAAAAATAATATTAGGGCACCCATGCTGAATAATAATCCTATTATACAAAAATGTGGTGATGGCTTTTGCTAAAGTGGTGGGGAGTGATATAGCTTTGATCCACTTAGTTAGATGGTTTATGGCTAGTAGGAGAAACTGATGTCCATTAGAGGCTCTAGGAAGAGGTCCTACAACATCAATGCTAATGGTATGAAATGGTTCACAAGGTGGGATCACTAGGTGTTGAGAGCAGGGATTAGGTCCAGCTTGGCTTTTACATAATAGAAAGAACTCCAATACATCCTGGTTAAAAACAAGAATTCCACCTTATAATAATAATTTTTAAGCCACTGATAGATTTTCCAAATTCCTCCATAGCTAACTTACCAATGTCTCACTAATATGATGTTGGTTCAAGCCAATAGTCTTACATAAGGCACCCATTATTTAGACACAAGTTTGCACAATTGCCTTTTCTTGACTTGGAGGTTTGCTGATTTTTTTATTAACTTCTGTTGGAGGGTCAGGGATTTATCCCTCTATAACTGTAGTTGGGTTAAGAAGTTATAGTATCAATCCTCTTTAAGGTTAGTATAGTTAAGATGGAAAGCTGAGATAAGCAATCTGCATTTTGGTGGATTGGCCCTAAAAGGTGGATAATAATAATAATAAAAATTATAATTTTGAGTTTTAATGCTCACTGAGCTAATCTCCCATTTGGGTATTTTATTGCTATAGCCAATATAAGAATGATCTGTTATGATTAGTAAGATGCTTTCTATATATAAATAAGGTCATAAATTTTTAACGGCTAGTAGAACTGCCAAGAATTCACATTTTGTAATGCTATAATTACATTTGGCTTTAAATAAGGTCTTGCTGTAGTAGGCAATGTGATAGTTCACTAAGTTCTCATCATGCTGAGATAGTATAGCTCTGATGGCAATATTACAAGTATCATTAAAGAAGAGAAAAGGTTTATCAAAATTGGATGAATAAGCACTGGTAAGTGAGAAAGAGAGATATATAGCAGGTCAAAGTCCTGCTGTATCTCTTCTTTTCAATAAAAGAGTATTTTTTTTCTTCAATAGATAAACTAGAGGCTAAAGGTGTCTGCAAAATGGAAGATGAATTAGTGATAATAGCCTACTATTACTAGGTAAACTTGTACATCTCAGAATTTAGGGGGGTCATCTTAGCGATAGCAAAGACCTTATCATCTATTTAGAAATATTTTGACTTTGCTGATCATGTGATTAAAAAGTCTATCTCACTATAAAAGAAAGAGCATTTTAACAGCTTTAGTTTTAATGACAATTGCTGTAACAATTAAAATACTTATATAAGGTAATCTAAATATTCAGTAAAGGTTTTTGAAAAAATAGTAATACCCTCTAAAATAAACTAGTATGCAGAAGTATTTTAAATTGCCTAGTAGTCCATCCATAGCATGTTGGAAGGTAGCAGGGGTGTTACATAACCCCTGAGGCATTTGGGTATGCTCAAATATTCCTTCACTTATAATGAGAGAGCATTTGCCTGATCTTTACATGACAAATCTACTTGCCAGTATCTACTGGTTAGATCCATAGCGGAGAAATAGTGGAACCCCAACATTAAGCATAAAGAGTTATCTATATATAGCAGGAGGTAGCTATCTTTGCAAGTGATAGAGTTGAGGTGGTGATAATTTTAACAATCTGATGACTGTAAGGAGAGTGTCTATAACTCTCCTGTTCCCAGCGTGGTAGTGCACAGTGAAAAAGACCAACGCCAGAGAACTAGCCATTAATACAAAAGTTATTAGAGCTCAGCGGAGAGTGCTGGAGCAATACCAACTTAGGTATATAAGTGTAATTATTATATTAAATAACCTACCATAAGTGATGCAGTGCACAATAAGAAAGGGGGTAAGAGACCCAGATTGAAGGGAACCAGGTGAACCAACGGTGCACAGGGGAGAGCAGCATGGGACTTGCAATGGCAAGTGTAACAGAATGTGAGACCTTCTTAGTTAGGTTTGCGCACAGGAGTGTTCAGAATATTATAAAATAAAAATAACTTAAAACAAGGTATAGGTTTAATAGGAGTCAACCAACAAGGACAGTTAGTCAGAAAAAATGTATTTGTACTCAACTGGGAAAATAGGGTTAATACTGCAATAAGCCCAAGCAGTGACTCACCAATAGGGAAATACTGCTGTCAGAGTTGATATAATAGGCTAAAACTAACTTCACTCGAGTGATCAATTGAAGTTGGATTTGACCTGAGCACATTATTTTGAAAATAGAAAGGGTTTTGAAACCCCACTCCTTGACTAACCAAATTGAATTGTCCTCATTTATTTGGTAAATAATTCATTTTAATGCCTAGCTCAATGTCAAGGGCTGGGCACTCAGCACCCCACTAGGACCAACCTGGGTCATATTTTGCCCTTACCCAGCGCTGGTCTAGGGTGTGCTTCAGGTCTGGAAGGCCCTATAACTTCACCTTTTGGGCCTCCAAGTGCTCAGCCTTATCTTTGGGATTGGTCCTCACTATTATGTCATGTTTACATAACATTACCCTCTTCTCCTGATGGGGCTCAACCCTCCCTTTAGGGGCTTGCACCAGGAAAAAGTTCCTGTGGGCAGGAGCCAACTTTATGGTGGTGACAGTCAATTTTGGTTAAAATCTGGCAGCCTGGGGAAAATGCTGGTGGAAGGCATCAATCAGTTCTTGGGCATGCACACAGTTGCGCGCTGGAACCCAACTATTTTCTGCAGCATCAAAGCCCTTCCAGGATACCAGGTACTCAAGTCTTCTTTTAATGTGGTGGGAGGCAACTAATTCTTTCAACCTCACTCTGGCGCCCCATCCATAAGATAGGCCTCAGGAGTCTTTAGTGGGGAGCCCTCAAACAATATCAGTTTGCTCTTATGAAACACTGAGAAGATTCAGAATGAGGGGGGGGAGATCTAGCTGGTATGAGGCATGGACCACCTTTCTAACAATGTAGTAGGGGCCAATTCTCTTTGGTTCCAGCATCTTATATGGCTGCTTGCTTGGGATGTTATAAGCATCAAGCATCACAAGATCCCCTTCCTTGTATGCAGGACCCAATTGGTGCTTCCCATCAGCATTCTTCTTATATACCTGCATAGCTGCCTCCAAGCTTGTGGAAACCCCCTGGTGAACCTTCTTGATTGTCTTGGCAAAGTCCATTAACGCTTCAACCTTTGACCCACAGCTGGGCTCCATTTAAAGGTGGGGTTAAAGCCATAGCTGGCAAAAAATGGAAAAAGCCAATCAAAGAGTGCAAGGTATTGTTGTAGCTAAACTGGGCTATGGAAAGGTGAAAAGCACAATCTGAATAATCTGCAGCAGTATAACACCGCAGAAACTGTTCCAAGCATTGGTTCACTCATCCAGTCTGCCCATCTGATTGAAAATAATAGGCAGTTGATTGGCAAGGGCAAATCTGAAGAGTTTTATACAACTCTTCCCAAAACATGGAGGTAAACTGTGGCTCCAATTGCTGATAATTTCTTGGGGGACCCCATGGAGTGCAAACACATAGATGCCAAAAAGCCTAGCCATCTCAGCTGCAGTTATGGTGGTTCTGCAAGGAATAAAGTGGGCAAACTTTGTGAACTGGTCCACCACTACCATGATGGCATCATAACCATCTGAGACTGGTAACTTCACAATAAAATTAACTAAGATGGAGGTCCAGGGCCCATCTGCCTTTTGGACCAATACCAACAACCCTGCTAAAGGTTGACAATTGGGTTTCATCTGGTTGCATACCAGGTACTCTTTACAATACCAGTCCACCTGAGCTGGCAAGCCCTTCCCAATTGTATGAGCGATGTATCAGCTCTAAGGTCTTTGCTCTCCTGGATGACCAATGGTGATTCCATCATAATGGTCCCAAATGATGTCCAAGCACAGTGGTCCAGCAGATACCCATAGGCGTCTCTGGAACCACACCATCTCATCCTTTATGTGATAACCTCTGGATAAATCCTCTTGATTTGAAGCACTCTTTAAAAGTACCACAGCATATTTGTCTGACAGCGGCTGAGAGAGGACAACCTTTCTAAACTTACCATATTCCTCTGCGTTATTCAGAGGTGCAAGCACTGATCCGTTGGCCAGAGGAGAGGGTCATTGAGGCAGAAGTTTACTTGGAGGAATTATCATCTGGAAATGTGGACCTCTACCTCCTTTGGATTTGAGCTAAAGCAGGGTTGTGGCTCAAAGCATCCACCAAACCATTATCCTTGCCCTTGGTAAACTCATAAGAGAATGCAAATTGGGCAAGAGTCTCATGCCAATGGGTCTGGTGTGGGGTTAGGATATGAGGGGTGTGGTAGTACAGCAAGGCATGATGATCTGTATATATGTGGAATGGTTGGGAAGAGCTATGCAAGTGGTGATGCTAATACATCAGCACCTCCACCACTGCTAGTAACTCCTTATCATAAATGGTGTAATTTACTATGCAGAGACATTTTCTAGAAAAATATCCCACTGGATGCTCTATCCCATCTTTGCCTACTTGTAACAAGGTAGCTGCTATAGCAAAGTTGGAGGCATCAGTCAACACAATGAACTTTTTTAAAGGGTCAACATGGCAAAGAACAGTCATGAACAACAGGGTGCACTTCACTGCTTGAAAAGCATCCTCCAAAGTGGGGACCACTGAAGCACCTTGGCACTGCTAGCCTTGTATAGGGGAGCCACCACCTTAGACAGATTGAAAGTAAACTTCTTGAGGAACATACACATCCCCAAAAAGCTTCTTAATTTCTTAAATGAGGTGGGGGTAGGCTACTCACAAATCACCTTCTCATTGTCTGGAGTTATCATATATCCTTGGTTAAACATGATGTTGCCCAAAAAATGTGATCTGAGACTTAAAGAACTCACACTTTGAAAATTTTAATATAAGGCTGGCTGCCTTTAACCGCTTCACCACCTGCTGAAGGTGAACTGCATGGGACTCCTGATCAGAGGAAAACATCAGAATATCATTTATGAAGGTGACATGCATACCCTTAACAGGTTCCCTAATGTGGCATCAATGCGGCATTGGAAGATAGCAGGGGCATTCTTAAGCCTAAAGGGCATGACCCAATACTGGAAGATCCCTTTTTGGTATGAAATGCAGTCAATCACTCTTGTCCCTTTTTAATCTGGATCTGATTGAATGCGTGTAGGCAATCCAGCTTGGAGTAGACCTTTGCCTTCTCCACATAGTGTGCAATCTGGGAATCCAAAGGGATGAGATGGAGGTCTGGTACAGTAACATTGTTAAGGTTACCATAGTCTATGCAGGGGTATAGAGTACCATCAGCCTTATCAACAAAGAGAAGGGGGGAGCAAACAGGGGAGGTATGCTGAAAAATGGCATTTTTGGCTAACTGATTCTTAACCCACACATTCAAGGTCTCTTCCTCCTGGACAGTTAATGGATAAATGGGGGAAGATATGCACACCAGATCTACCATAAGCTTAAAGTTACAATTGAACTCAGAGTGCTCAGAGAGTATGGTGGCATTTGCTGCATCAAAAAAGAATTTTTAACCCTTCAAACAAGAAGATAAGAAAAATTCTGTGAAAGGGGAAATCTTCAGCAAAGGAGCAAGATAAGGGGTGGGAACATTGGGCCAATGAGGTAATGGACCCTGGATGTTATCCTTCAATAAGAGACAATCAGCTGGTGACTATTAATCAAAGACAAAGATAACATGTTTTTTTTTAAATTAGTACAGGCATCAAACTTTTTACCACCACTCAACCCCCAAAATAATGGAGAACAAGAGGTGCTTGATAGCTAAAGAATGATTGGATAGAAGATAAATGCCCACCCGGTAGTCAACCATCTCTATGATGTTTACCATAAAGATACCTTGAGAAGCTCCACCTCTAGCCATACCATCTGGTGAGTAACTCAACTCAAGGTAGTCAGCCAGATCTTGGTCAATAAAATTATTGGTGGCACCGGTATCAACTAAAATGGTTGTGGTGAAGTTCCCCAAAGAGGATGTAAGGGTAGCAGTCAAGAGAAAGTATCCCAAGTGGGATTTATTTAAAGCAGAAAATGCTTCTAGTTCACCTAAATTTCTTCTAGCTTGAGCAATCCATAAGGGTAGATCTGGAAATCAAAAAAGGGGAAGGGATATTTGGCCACTCTTACTACTGAGGCCACATACCCCTCCATACCTTCTGCAGGTGTATAAATATTTTCATATATTAGACACAGCTCTTTTTCAACTTCCTGTGTGCTGCAAATCATGGAAGAGATCAAACAAGGATATTTTGGTGTAATTCTATACACAGGATTGGGTTTAAGATCTAAACTATGAGATAAAAAATTGGTTCAGAGGTATATCTCAGGTTTTTGTTATAAAACATATTTTTAGATATGAACAATCTTGCCCCTTAAACTGTGATAGAATGGCCAACAATATCCATGGCCAACATCCCCAGGCCTATCTCACCAATTCCAATGATATCAGCTGAATGTGAGAGTAAAAAAACTCATTTATTTAAATTAATATTGAGAAATTTGGCAGAATGTCAGAAAATTATGACCTTCAGACCTCAAAGTTTCTGAAACCACTAGGTACAAATATGAAGGGTGGATACTTTTCAGTTGGAGACAACCAAAATAATGCCAAGTTGCTCTAACCTTTGGAAAAAAAGGAAACAGTGGTGCAGCTAATGACAGCTAGAGCTCACAGCCGATGGCCACTGTTTCCATTTCAGAAAAGTTCCATATAGAAAAAGTTTATAAACATAAGAAAATATGGTTGGTTGACTAATGTAAGGAGAGTGTCTATAACTCTCCTCTTTTCAGTGTGGCAGTGCGCGGTGCATCAGGGCAACACCAAGGAACTAACCATTAGTGCCAGAGTGATTAGAGCTTAGCAGAGGGTGCTGGAGCAATAACTACTTAGGCATAAAATTGCAAATTTCATAATAAAAAACCATATAAGGGTGACATGGTGCACATATAGGATGAGGTTAGGTGGCTCAGGTTAGAGGATTCTGGGTGGACAAATGGTGTATGAGGGGAGAGCAGCATGGTACTTGCAATGGCAAGTATAACAGTATGTGAGACCTTCTTAAAGAGGTTTGCACACAGAAGTGTTTAGAATATCATAAAATAAAAATAACTTAAAATGAGGTATAGGTTTATTTAGGAGTTGTCCAACAAGGACAGTTGGTCAGGGAAATAGGGTTAATGCCACAGTGGGCCCAAGCACTGACTCACCAATAGGGCAATACTGCTGTCAAAGTTAATATAATAGGCTAAAACTAACTTCACTCAAGCGATCAATTGAAGTTGGATTTGACCTGAGTGCGTTATTTTGAAAATAGAAAGGGTTTTGAAACCCCACTTCTTGACTAACCAAATTGAACTGTCCTCATTTATTTAGTAAATTATTCATTTTAATGCCTGGCTTAACGTTAAGGGCTGGGCACTCAGCACCCTACTAGGACCAACCTGGGTCATATTTTGCCCTTACCCAGCGCTGGTCTAGGGTGTGCTTCAGGTCTGGGAGGCCCTGTAACTTCACCTTTTGAGCCTCCAAGCACCCAGCCTTATCTTTGGGGTTGATCTCCACTATTATGTCATTTTTACTTAAAAAGACTACTACTTCAACCTGAACCACTAACTATCTGAATCAGGAGTTAATAACTAATATACTATCACTAGGGATTTGCAGTAAAGTAAGTGGGATTTCTGCTATAGCTAAAATTAGAGTTGTATATGCATTTTTAAGGTTTTTATCTGTCAAGGCTTAGCTTTGTATAGAAAAATTAACCATCATAATTTATTTAGGTAACTGACCAACATTAAAGTAAGAAAGCTGAAGGTTTTTGATTTTAGATAGATAGAGAGACTTCAACTTCTGATGGGGCAGCTAACACAAAACAACCAGAAGTGCTGGAAATATAGCTAATACTAAAACAAAAGTCTTAATGCACTTGTTTTTCTGTCAGCATAGTGAGCCTCTTGCCCTATACTGACTGATCTTTTGCCAACTTATGTTGAAGGATGTGGCAGTCAGCTACAGTGTGATTATTTCTTCTGCAATAAGTGCAGTATAATTTAAGTGTAGGCAAATCAAATGGTGTAACAGCCAATATTTAGATTTATAGCTTATTGGTATTAAAATGAGGTAGCCTTACAAGTTTAAGTAGTTTAGCCAGAATTTTAATATAGCTTTATTAATATGAAGGAGAAATGTTAAATTGGACTTCACCACTTTAAAATAAAGTAAGATATTAGGCATATTTTTAAATGATAAAAATGCAGTGGTGATGAAGGGAGGTTACCCCAGTGGTAGAGTATAGACTCTCTACCACTGCCTCCCGAGTTTGATCCCGGTAATGGATTTTGGGTAGGGGACAATTTTTGACTGTGTTGGTTTTGCACGCCAATGCCCCAAACTGAGATAGCAAATAGCAAAGGCAGTCCATGGAGTTTCTGGCCTATCATATGCCACATATGGAGGTTTTCCGGGTTTTATTCTCCTTTCCCATTTTCTTCACTTCCCTAATTGGTGCGGTATCATCCCCAGGTCGGCCCACCTCAAATAAGATTATAAAAATTATAAAAATTATAAAATGCAGTGGTGATGGCATTGTCTAACATAAGATAATTCTCTGCAATCAGAGTTTGTGCTTTAAGGTAAAAACAGAGGATAAATTTGCTGATAGTTTCTTTACAATTAAGCTAATATCTATAAAGGTCTGTTTTTGGTTGATTATTAAGTTGCTACAAAATTTTTGAAGCAGAGCAGTCTTGGCATCAGTCCAAGTATGACAATGCATCAGATGGGGGACCACAATGTCTTGAGCTATATGGCTAAGACAGTTAATTAAGTGTTTAAGTCACTGGATGTCAGTAACTTTTTCTATAGCATTTTATAACAAAATAAGAAAAAAAGATACTTCCTTTGGCTGAGGTGTACTTTTTTTAAACATCAGTTTAAATATGCTACTGGGAGGGCTAATAGTTAAACAACATTTATTAATATAGGGAGGGCCATTTATGTCTAAAGAGGAACTTTTATTGCTGGATTTATCCTAAGGATGTAGAGCATCCACTTTATTTTGTAAGATGTTAATATCCTCAATTATTGATTCTACTTGATTGTAAGTGGCCCAAAGAGCCAATTTGGTGGCAACAAGAGGGAATAACTGCAGAAATTTGCTTTTGAGCTCAGTAGTTACATCTTAAAGTTTGAGTTGATGTTGCTCAAGAGTGAGGATTTGTTGCTTTATCCTGCAAATCATAGTGAGAAAATTAACAAAGAGTTTAAGGTGTTCTTGATCTAACATAAAATCAGACACCATATTTTAATTATAAGTTAGTTTTTTTATTATATTTTACCATAAACTTGGGCTAAACCTTACAGGAAGCAACCAGTTTTACTAGAATTATAGATATAATACTCAAATCTCTCAATACTTAAGGTTAGAGGATTCAAAGTATTAGAGTGTTGTATTGCTTATTGTTTGCTTCTATTAGTTAAAATGTCTTTTTCTAGATACAATATCTGATTAAGCAATTATTTAATAAAAATAAAATAATTTTAACTTAAAATTGTAAAAAGAGAAAAGAACATAAAGTTTATTATTTAATACCTGCTTTTTAAAAAAATTGGAAAGTTTGATCAAGTACAATCCAAGCTACCCAAGTCTATATTTAATAGATAAACAAAGTAAGAATTTGGTATAAGCCCCAAATTAGCGTAGTTTATCTGATAGAGCTTATCTCATAGCTCAGGTTTAAACCCAAAGTTAAGTGGCTCTGAAAAACATGATTCTGTTCTATTAGTTGTGATTAATCACTGATTTTAATCACAGTCAACTTTCATCAGAGATTAACCTCAACAGAAGTTTGGGCTTTATAGTTGGTTCAGGATTGATTTCCATTATCTGACATATTTAAATTCACCATTCAAGTGTAAATCTGATATAACTATAAGGTCAGTAAAGCTGAAATATTTTTAATGGATAACAAGGTTTTGGCCTTTTGCTAGAATGTTTCTTTTAAGTCTCTATAAAATGTACAAGTTTTCTTTAAAAAGGTAGAATATGATTGATAATTAATTCCCCACTTTGCAGACATTACCAAGCTTATAGTGTATTTACTGAAGAAAGAGATACCCTTTCAGTGGAAAGAAGAGCAACAGCAGACCTTTAATCTGCTATATTTTTTCTCTTTCCATTACTAATTTACCTCAATTTTAATAAACCCTTTCTCTTCTTTACTAGTGCTATTGAATACAATATCAGAAACATACTATCCCAAAATAATATAACTAGTAAACTACCCTATTGCTTACTATAGCAAGACCTTATCCAAAGCTGAACACAATTTTAGCATTATGAAATATATATGCTTAGTGGTTCTACAGGCTATTAAGACTTTTTTCTCTTATTTATATGGAAATCATTTCACCATCATTACCAATTATACTTCCTTATGATAGCTATAACTAATGAAGGACCATGAGAAAAGATTAGCCCAATGATTATTAAAACTTCAAAATTATAACTTTTTTATTATCCATCAATCAGGACCTATCTAACAAAATGTGGATTGCTTAACTTAGCTTTTCAAAATAAACTTTAATTAACCCTGAAAAGGATTGACTTTATGATCTCATAACCTGATTACATTTATATAAGGATAAATCATAACCCTTAAAAGGTTAGTAAAGGAGTTGGCAAATCTACAAGTCAAGAATGGCTAATTATGCAAATTTGTGGCTATAAAGTGGGTACTATATATATGATATTTAGCCTAAACCAATGTCATATTAGAGAGATATTGGCAAGTTTGCCATGAGAGAATTTCATAAAATCTTCAGTGGCTCAAAACTCAATGTTATTAGATAAGATATGCTTGTTATAATCCAGAATATACAGAGTTCTGCCTGGTGTGTAAAAGCTAAGCTGGACCTAAACCTCAAGTACAATATCTATCTGGTCCCACCCTGTAAACTATAAACATTATTATCATTGATGTTGTAGATATATCTTTTGAGCCTTTAATGATCATTGGTTCCTTCTACCAGCTGTGGACTATCTAACTAAGTGTATTAAAGCTGTATTTACCCTCAGCTTTGGTAAAGGCTACCACCATATTTTTGTATAATCAGTTTATCACCCAGCATGAATGCTCTAAATTATTCTTTCTGATAATAGGCAAATTTTTTTCTTAACACTGGTAAAAGATTTAGCCAAACTGATGAAAACTACACAGATATTCTCCACCTCTACCATCCTGCAACCAATAAAATGATAGAGTAGGCAAATGGTACTCTAATTTTAATCCTCTGAAAATAGCTATAACTGAACCCCTTCACTAACCAATACTTTTCTAGTGCTATTTTAGCCTATTGAGTCAGTTATCATCATATAACTAAAATGTTTCATTCCAAGCATTATATAGCTAAAATCTCCATCTGCCTTCTAAAGTACAGGGTATGCTTGATCAAGCATCCTTTGAAGCCCCTGAAGTTACTATGCAAATTATAGCCAATAAAATTATTTGACTTCAGACCCCAGCTTTCAAAACCTGTCTGCTACAACCAATAGAGAAACAGCTCACTTTAATGATAAGCATGATCTTCTATACACCTTTCAAACAGGTGACCTAGTTCTCTTTTCTAACTATCAGCCTAGAGGTCATGACACTAAATTGGGTGCCAACTAGTTGAAACCTTATAGAGTTATATATAGATATGGCAACAAACACTTAATAGTAGAGGTTGTTCAAGTTACTATAGCAAACTGAGTATATAGTTGCTTTCTCCATCCATGTTCCCCCTGTGCCAAGGCTTTAAAGGGGGTGTTGTTAGGATTTCTACACAAATCAGGTATTTGGATGAGTTGTACAACATTAGTTGAACCTGAACCAGCAATTTAAATAAGTTGGATAATGGAATTCAAACTCAAACTATCTAAAAAGCTGCAACTATTATTAAAAATAATTATCAAAGAATTTTAGCTCTAGAATTGGGGTTTAAACTCCAATCTATGTAGCTATTAAATCCTATCTAGATAATCCAAAATAGATCTTAGCTTAGTATGCATTAAGATGGATTAAATACCCTACTTTACTGCCCTTATAATTTTATGTCTAGACTATCTAGTACTAAAAAAATAATTTTAACAAAGCAAATAAACTTTAATTTTTTCTTATTTTCTTATTTTCTTATTTTAAAGAAAAAAGTGTAATTTATTAAAATTATCTTGCCAAACATAGTATTTAATATAAAGAATTTTTTGACAAAGAAAAAGCAAAAGTTATTCAGATTTTGAGTTTAAAACCTGTACTGGCTAGAAAACATTCTCAGTGTGCTATATTCATTCTAAGGTCAATCCACTTTAAATAATTAAAAAACAAAAGGTATTATTCAACACCATCAGATTTTGAATTATCTGGCTAATAAATTATTAAAAAGATTTGTGGTAATGCACCTGTAATTCTAACAGCTACCATAAAGCTGGCCACTGTCCACAAAAAATTTTTTTGACTGAAGCTTCTGGAGAAAGAGTGGATCTTCAGAAAGGCTGGAGGGTAATATCATGGTTAAATGACATTATATAAGGGTCTGATAGTAAAGATAAGGTTCAGTATGATGAGGTCAAGAGGACTGAGATAGCAGGCCTTCTTAACCTAAAACATGCTCTGGATCAAATCTGGATAAAGGTAAGATATGCAAAATGGCTCTGGGAGTGCATGTGATAGCCAGATGAGAATTATATCTATAGCATTAAAATGCATCAGCTACATTAATAATTATGTTAATAGTTTGCCTTTAATTGAATAAAAAGTCTAAAATATATTCAGTTTATAATATTACTAAATTTGGAAAGATTCAACTTTAGTCGATTACTCAATCTTAGGCTTATTTAAGTTACAGTATACCCTTTAATATTCTGCTGCATTTATTAGTTTATTTGGGTGCTTTGCCTTACCCAATCTTGATTTTCCCCCTAAAGCAATTAATAATGCTTTTTTGTGACCAATCTTCTTTATTGGTTAACTTATTTAAGTAGATCTCAAATAATTTTTACAATCTACTAATTGATCCTTTGGTTTAATCTGTGCATAAAACTTCTTAAGGAGGTCTCAAATAACAAAGTTCATTTTATTTTATACAATTTATATACTGATTTTCCTCTCCCTTTAGAAAAGCTTAGACCTTTACAAATAGAGGCTTAAAAAACCTGGGTGCTGATCTGCACTTAGTACTGAACTTCTTTCTTAGGTCCAACCAAGTCCTCATCCATCTAGGCTATCTTGTCATTTATATGCTAATTTACACTTTTACTTTTAGTTTTTTTGATACCACCCCCTCCTTGAGGCCTTCTACCCTAGATTATTATCAGGTTGCTCCATGATGGTGAAGTGAAGTATTTATATTATCTTTAAGGCCTAGAAGAGTTTTAAACACTCTTTTGACAACATACTTTTGACAGGTTGTTGGGGCATTCCAACTTCTATATAAGCAAATGAATGCTTTCATCTTTACCTTGCCTGCCAAATTAGCTTCCTGGATAGTAAGTATTCTTAAAAGCTAACTTCAGATACTCTTTCATTAAAGAGTATACTGATTTGGTCTAGTGTGGCTACACTAAAAGAGTATATTTTTGTATCCTGATTTATATCTTTATCCTTACCGCAGAAATTTTTACCACTGATAGGATATTCTGATTACAATCATATCTTTGTACAATCTGTCTGAGCGGAGCTCAGACAGATTATGTTATTTTATCAAAATTTGTAATCTAAACTACTAAGAACCACTGTAGCCACCTATTTTACAATTATCTTAGAGGAGAAAAGATCTTGAATAGCCTGATAAAACATCAATGTTCTTTGTACTCTTAAAAGTGGTCCTGCTTTGCTGTTCAAGCCTTCACAATCAAAGCATCTTTTTTTTAGTGAGAACCTTTTTTAGCTGCAGAATTTTCTCATCTTCATCAAAGACAACCAATCCCTTATAAAAAACTTCTATAACTTTTAACAAAGTAAAGATAGAGCAACCCTACAAATTGCACTCTACTCTAGTACATTTTCTGAATAAAAAAACACTTTTTTTACTTTGTTATCCCATTCAACATCAAGTAAAAAAACTATAAGAAAAAGATTAACATAGAAGTGGTCAATGCTCTATTTGAAACTAGAACTTAAGGTAACTTTATTAATCTTACTCTGTTTAATAGATTGATCTTTCAATTGCTTTATATCAGAATAGTATTTTTGCAGACACTTTAAAGACCATTTGGATAAGGGTAGATAAGAGCAGTTATTCTTCTAAGTATGTCAAAATGGATGGAGTACTATTGTCCCCTAAAAACAAAATTGCAGGGGAGCTGGATAATTAAAGAACAGGCTTCAGAAACTAAACTAAGATCTTCAATAGATGATGAGAGACCTATTATATTAAGCTGGTAAGTAGTTATGATAAAGTTAGAAGAGAAGGTACTAAAAAAACTCTAAAAAATTAAATAAAGATTAAATCATTGCTGAAGGTAGAAGTAGTATTATAAATAAACTAAAAGAAGCAGATATTTATAGGCTATAACTTCACCCTACATCTATTAGAATGTTAATACTATCTATTATCAAGATTTCTGTATGCTAAACTTGGTCAGTTGAGGGATCAACAGACCAAGTTTAGCATACAGAGATCTCTTTAATAACTTTGTTAGGATGCAAGGGTTAAGATTTATCAAACTTAATGTTATTAACTAGGAGTTTAGACTTAAAAAAATTTAAATTAACTGAAGATATGAACTAAATTTTATTAATTCTCTATAAATCAAATTCTAACAACACCCTCTCAAGATCTTTTTAAATAGATGTTTGATTGCATAGAAAATAGCTATATATATAATTACAATAAACTAATTTTAGCAGCAATAAAGTATTTAGAACTCTTTAGTGTATTACCTAATAAAGGCTAGACCAAGTAGTTTTGAGTTTAATGTTTTTATTCCCAGATCAATGATAATAAAATAAGAATAAACCTCTCAAAAAAATTTTAAGTAGAATAAGTAGTCTTAGGGTTAAAGTTAAAGTTAGATTTTAATAAATCTTTATTGTGCAGCGTGGGGCTAAGGCTACCCATTTAAGAGTAAGGGGTGGTAACCTAAAAAAGAAAACAAAAACATGAGGCAGAAGCAGAGTGATCACTTCTTGGGGGGCTTAAGGTTGGACTTGATAGCTTTGACAATTTAGTTAATGGTAGGGGCATTTGTCTGAATAAGCATATAGTCAAAAAACAAGTGATGGTCCTTTAAGAGGATGGACTTTAAGGCTAGGATAATATCTATATGGATGTTCTGGTCTAAATGAGTGAGCACTAGCTTAACATTTAGATCAGAACTATAAACATAAGCTGGATTCTTTTTGGGCTTCACATTTTCTAGGCTTGGTGATAGTATAGGTGATAAGAACCTCTAGCTGGGCAGCAAAAGCAGGGCTAATAGGAGCAGGTGGGCTGGCCTTCTTAGATACTGAGATGGTAGAGGATGCAGAAGAAGGCTCTGCTTCAACTTGAGGTACCTCCAAGATGAGACAATCTACTTTAAAGTAAAAGAAGTAAATGAGTTGGGCAACACAGAAATTGAGATAGCTATAAGGGCAGAGGAAGTCATGCTTTGGCTTGAGTAGAGGCTATAGAGAGCAGAGTTATTTCCTCATAAGTAGGACTTACAATAAGCCTAGGTTGTATAGACTCAAGTTTTAAAGGGGCAGGTTTTTGAGAAGCATTAGGTAAAGAGATTTTTTAGTCTAGAGCAGACTAGAAAATCTTGATAACAACATGAGGGATATTACTTCTGAGGATGATAGTCTGGAGATATTTGGTAAAGTTGGTAAATTTAGGATTAGGTTTTAATAAATCTTTATTGGGAAGTATAGGTAGAGGTTAAAGTGAAAGAGAGATCCAAATAGGAGATATTGATGAAATAGGATTAAGGGGGTGCTCAGACCTCAGTTCAGTTTACGCCAGTTAGTGATAGTGGGGCCTGACAGCCATTGTTGTCAGACTACAGTTCTGGGTATAAAAACATATGTGCAGTTATGCTTGCAACTTGGTTGAGGTGGGGGAGGCTGACTGACTGATGCAGAAACTGGACTATAGGATACTAGTTCATTGACTAGCAAAGAGGGCTCACTGGTATAGTCAGCAGCTGGATGAGAAGCTAGAGCTAAATCATCTATCAATGGATAGGTTTAGAAGTAAACATAATCTTTGAAGATTGTTCTAGTGCTTGGCCAGTAGCCAGTAAGAGAGGTATACCAGCATGTTGGTCAGCTGGTAGGTTCTTGAATATTTGATCATCAGGTCAAAAGACTGCTAAAGTAGCTATAGTAGATACAAGGCCATTCTGGATATCTTGTAAATAGAAAGCTGCTTTGGGGGGCAAAGAGACAGGTGCAGTACCAGAGGGGCATGACTGCAGCTATTTTGCAAAGCCAGGAACTAACTCTATATCAGCTAGTCTTACCTAGCCAGATAGGGATGCACCAATAATAGATGCCAGTGGGGGCCTATCCATTGCAGGCTCATCTTTTGCTGTTAGAGGAGCTGTTGTACACTTATCCAAGATGTAAACCAGTGCTTGCTTAAACAAATTGTCTAACCATAGTTGAGGATGAGTCTAAAATAGAGTATGTTGCTTGGGCAAAAAGGTAAACCTCTCTATATCAACTCTAAGGTTTTGGTGGGTGACTGTTAAATTATGCAGAAAGTCTGTCAGCAAGTGGCAGCCATTGATGTGAAATCAAACCAAACTTTCTCCCATAAGGGCAGAAGTAGCAAAAGCCAATAGTGATGCATTGCCACCTAATAGCCATAGCTACAGTGCCTATATCAGTGATCCAAAGTATATGGTCATATCCCAGTTATCTTAGTTCATTTGCTCGCTATAACTATGAGCATCCTCAATAATAAATAAAGCTGTAGGGGATGTCCCAAGCTGCTTTAGAAGCCAGGCTTATATACAATCATTGAGGGTTAGCTGAGGGTAACAAGCTGTATCAGGGAGCTCTGAAAGGTTCCTAGACAGTTGTAATAGAGACAGCAAATTTATAAGTGACAAGGGCTGTTGGTCAGATAAACCTCATGTGATTGTCCCTATGATATTTTGAGACCATGGTCATATAAGGTGGATGGGGTTTTTCACACTGGAGCACTCAACATGGTGGGCAAACTTTATAGCTAAATGCTGCATTCAGTTAGTTAAATGAGCAATAGCCATAATTGCTGCAGCTATGTTAGTATAATAACTGATGCCAATGATCTAGGCCATTGTTTTTATATGCAGAGTGGTGAGAGCCCTCACTGCTTCTTGGGTAGTGGGTGATGGAGCATATTTGGTGGCAAGGTAAAGTAAGGGTAGCTTATAGTCTTGTTGGCTCTAAAAAAGTCTGGTAGGTGGTTAAATAAACTATTGGGTGCTAAAGTTAACTTATGTTTATTACAGAAGAGAGCACCATGGTAACCTTATAAGCCTTATCAATGGACAGTTTGGGGATGTCCACCCCTGATGGTAGATGAGGATATCCCAGATAAGTGTAGGAAGATACTAGAGAGAGTTCCTCTTGTCTTTAAAGAAAGACGTGGGAAAGGATATTATTATATGAGAAGAAATCACACTTTGCAATATTTGCTGTCATGCCGTTATCTGCAGCCCAGTTATGGAGGATAGTAAGCGCGTGTTGAACTATCACTGTGTTACTATGTTAGATTTTAATGTTATCCACAAAGAAGAGACCAATATAGTAGTCTAGTTGGGTAATGTGGGAACTGTTGTTCAAGTAGCCATATGATAGGGTCAATAAATAAGTTCAAAAGAAAGGGTGACAGAATTGATTCCTGGAATAGGCTATGATTCTTTGGGATAAGAAGTGACAACTCACCATTGACAGCAATTTGGCTCCCCCTCTGGTGAAGAGGCTCATTATCAAGGAGAATGTGCTGGGTATAGCATCCTGTTGAGCTAATGTAGTGAGCATATATGACATTGGCACAGTGTTATAGGCAGTCTTAAAATCTACAAAGATATAGTGCAGGTTATTTTATATAAAAATCTTGAGGCTATAGAGCATATAGATCTGGGTTGAAAACCTGCATCAAAATCTGGCTTGCATAGGGTAAAAGCAGCATATGGCCTCCATGTATACACTCTTATTGAAAACTTTTAATAGGCACTTTTCAAAGAGGTAGCAAAATATAACTGTAAGTGCAATTTTGCAAAAAGCATTGATAGTAGCTGAAGAGCTTTTCTTAAAAATTGGGTAGACAATGAATGTATTTCAGTGGATGGGTATCAGGCTAGCCATTGCACAGAGTACAAAGTATAAGGATAGAATAGTCACTATACCTGATGGGATAAGGGCAAGCAAGATCTTCATATGGATGGAGTCACCACCACATAAAACTATTTGTGGATAAGCTCTTAGGTGCCTAAGCACATGTTTAAAATAAAAGTAGTGCTAGATTTCTATAGCTGGGCTACCAAGGCAGTTTGCAATAGAAGGTTTGATCTCCCTCAAAGTGGTATATAGTTGATTAAAGATACTTGCAAAAGATCCTGTAGCATCTACAATGAGTGACATGCCTTTAAACTGGGTCTAAATCTAAATATTACCAGTAGTTTTGTTCATGCACTTAAAGAGCTGAATAGCAGCTGGTACAGAAGTACAATGATCCAAGATTGCAGAAACCAATTAGGGGATAGTTTTTAGAAAGTGCTATATATTCCCAAAGTGAGTGAACAGCAAGAGATAAGAGTAGCCATAAGGATTTTGTCTATAGTGTCTATCATTTGCTGTTTAAATTTAGTGGTAGTATTATACAGTGCTTCTTTAGCTTCACTGAGCATCTGGGTAAGATCAGCTATAGTAGTGCTAAAAAGTCCACATAATGTGGCATACATGCATGGATTGTCGAGGGCTCTAAGGTAGTATCATTTTAATCCAAAAGTAGAGGAAGTCAGGTTAGATTGAGGGGAGCAAAACTCTATTCACAAGGCTATATAGTCTATATCAATGAAGGCTGCCTCACCCCAAAGAGCGCATTGAGCTGTATGTTTGGTGAAAAGATAGTTTCATTGGGGTTTAACTTCTTCAGGGCAGATTAATAAAAGTGGAATATGTGGCACAGCATGTTGAGCATGCAGGAGCGATCAGCAATAGTGCATCTAATGCCATCTCCTTGAATGCCAAACTGAGTGTTAAAGTTTTCAAAAAGCATATCAGCATCTGATAAGAAGTTGATGGTAGTGGCAAAACCTTCAATAGGTGCACTAGGGAGATGTAGATAGCTACTAGTTTTAGTTGGGGCATCTTAATATAGATAGAGTAGGGAGCTGTGTAAACTTGTATAATATGAGAATAAGCGAGCTGAGTAAGGTAGATGATATTACCAGACTGGCAGCTATTAGGCTGATATGAGACAAGTGGTGTATACATAACAAACTCTGGGTGAGAGGATAAATGGTTAAGCTGAATAAACCAGGTTTTAGCTAAAAAGAAAAGGTCGATAAGTGAGTAATATATTATAATGACATCAAGCTTTAAAGGCCTAAGACCATGACAGTTCAGATACAGTACATTAATGAGTTAATTATTCATAATGACTATACCTAGGTGGGAGAGGAGATGGAGGTTTGAGCTGGAGCCTCCTGCTCCATAGATTGTTAAGCCCTAGCTGGGGCATCAGTGTCTAAAACCTCAGTGATAGTAACTGGTACCTTGATAGCATCCATATCAACATCTTGTTGAGCAGTTGATGGAGCAGGGGGTATATATGCAGGCAGATTATTTGCAGCCAGTTACTTGGTATAGAACTCCTTAACAGAAGCAAGAGAGCCCTCATGTGCAATAATCTGATGTAAGTGAGTTATAAGAGATCCTCTAATTTTGGCCTCTAGTGCTGGGGTAGCATTAGGATTAGCAGCTTTAGCTGCTTCAAAGTTTTCCAGGATGCAAATTTTAAGATTATTCATATGCTTGATGCAGTTAATAAAGAAGTTAGCAGCATGGGGTATAAGTAAAAACTCAACCATGTTGGCATCTATGAAGATATATTGGTAATTGCTATAGGCGTACATCAAAGCTTATACCCTTAAGCATCTGCTTAACCTTTAATATAGTTCTGCAGTAAATCCTGCTGACATAAATAAGCTTCAGTTTATCTGCGGTAGCCATCTTTTATTTAGAGATGATCAGATAGTGTACTGCCTCACCAAACTTAATTGCTTTCTCACCAGTATAATCTAGCTAGTTTTTAGCAACATCAGCCTATTGTTTGAGAGCAGTCCTTATACTGGAGGAGCATATCTACAGGCTTTATTGTTTTAACTGCAGGTGCAGCAGATTTTGTAGGGAGAACTATAGGTATAGCTTAAAAAGTAGGTTGTGAGATATCCTGGGAAGGTGCTGGCTAAGCATGAGGACAATGAGTGCATTAATGATTGTGAGTAAGCTCATTGGTGAGCACCTCAATGTTTTTGCTCATCTGGGTATTTTTATTTATGAGTGCAGCCATCTGGTAGCTTATAGTGGCATTATCTCTATGCAGAGCACCAATATTTTGCTCAAGAGTTTTTATCTGTTGGTTAAGCATTGCAATTAGCTCATCCTTAACATCAAGTTGCTGAAGCTTTCTGAGAAGGGGAAGCTAAGTTTGCAGGGTTATATTTACTATAGCTAGTGCCACATATGAGTGAAGCCTCATCATCATCATTGCTCATATAGTCAAATTTGCTAATGTGACAGAGTTTACCCCAGGGTCACTGTCATAGTGTGCATCATCTCAGTTGTTCAAAGGGGTGCACAATGTCTGGAAACTATAAATATTTTAGTGGTAAGCATCATTGGTGTACTGTTTATAGTTAAGGTACCTCTATAGATTGGCTTAGGCTGAGTGGATCACATAAACTTTTTTTTTGCAGAATACAAATTGCAAATTGTGCATATTAGATAGAACTATAGTGAAACCATAAAATTGAGTTTTTTTTCTGCACAGTTCTTTACCAGAAGTGCTGTGGATAATTTTATACTCATCAATAATTTGACCCTTAGTAAAAGAGCCAAAATTGTAGGCATCTCTTTGGCTACAGCTAGAGCAGCACATATATCAAGAGAGTGTCTATAAATCTCTCATTTTCAGCAAGGTGATGTGAGATGCAAACCCACATTGCTAGAAAACTAGCCATTAAGAAAAAGGGAAAGAAGATACCTTGAATGGTACCTGTGCAAAAGATACCCTAGGCAAGGGTGTAGAGCGAAAAATATAAAACCAGGTATGTTAGGAACATAACAGCTTGAGTGGATCCCAGAGGGGAGTCCATAATCAAGTGTAAATTGATGCTAGGAGGCTTGGGCACCTCAATCTAGAGAGAACCTGGGTAGCCTAAGGGAGCACCTAAAATTTTGCTAAATTGTGATAAAAGGTAGTGGCCCACATAGTTAGAGACCTCCCCAAAAAAGTCTGCTACCAAGTTTATCCAAGGGACCATGAGTAAAATATAAAATAATGAGTAAATTTATTTAAAAAAGTCAAACAATGGGAAATATTGATTACAAAAAATATATTGAAATTGAGCTGCTAAAATTCAGGTTTTAAAGAAGTACATTTAAGCTTTAACACTCTAATAAATAAATGCTTCTATTTATTTTAGTAAAATACACCAAAAGTGCCTTCACTCAAGTAATCAATTGAAGCTATATTTTATCCAAACTTAAAATTTTATAACTTGAATGAAATTGAACCCTTGCTTTTCAATTAACTGAATAAAACTATTTTTATTTGTAACATATATCGTTCATTTTAGTATCTGGGCTGAGATAAAAGGCTGGGCATTTTATACCCCATCAGTATTAATCTGGATATACTTGGCTTGCACCCAGCATTAATCTAAGATATGTTTTAGATTAGAAAGAGCCTGAAGTTTTAACTTCTGAGCCTCCTATCACCCAGCCTTATCTTTAGCATCAGTTTTCACTATTAAATTATTTAACTATGACAGCATATGTTGGTGATAACT